>JAVCKT010021577.1:0-11408 GCA_032273925.1 Rhynchotus rufescens
CCTCCTCTCAGGAGGATATAAAAATTCAGTATAATTTGCACAATTCACCCTGATAGTGCCTTCCCCTCTCAGCCCCCCGATGGCCTTGCAAAGATCACTTATTTAAACAGTGGTCCTGTAAGCACTTCTTCATATAACGACATTCACTTTCAGTGAAAGGATCCTTCCTGTAAGGAAATCAGCTCAAAATACTTGTCTGATTTTAAGTATTTACAGGTGTCTTGGGTCTGTGCTGTTCAGGATAAGAAAGGCAGAAACATCTTCTCATCAAATAACAGTGTTGGTAAAGGGCATTTAAAAGAGGACAAGGATCATCAGTGGGAACTATTCTTGCACCAGAAAAGGGTACTTGCTTCTTGAAAAGGGATAGGAATAGTCTTTTACAAATATGTGAACTCTGTGCCCAGTTTTCCAGCATTATGAGAGCATTTGCTTTTTCTTTAAAATGCAGCCAGTCAGGTAACTAATTCAAACCCGCCTTGTCCAAATCAGCATTTTCTAGTGATTTCCAACATGGACACAACCAGCCTTGGAGACGTGTATGACATGAAGGTACAAGTGACATCTATTTCAAGGCTTGAAACAGCCTTTTGAGGTTCCAGCAACATCACCGCAAGAAATCAAAAACAAAACACAAATGCAAAGCAAACCTGCAACCACGTAGGCATAGATACGGTTGGGATAGAAAGAGAAATGGAGAGAAATGATGAGCAATCGCAGTGCAACTTGCGAGGAAGCTGTGTGTGCTGAGCACCTCATCATCTACACTCTTGGTCGTTGTGCACACGTACCTGTAGTCTTTCCCACCATATCTGCCGGATGATCTCACGGCGTTCTGGTACAAGTTTATACTGGATAACCTCTTCCAGCTCTGACAGCATCTGACAGGATACCATAGCCTAAAGGAAACAATCACATTCCATCGCAATCATTACAGAACAAATCCAGGGTTAAGGAGCAATTCTTTGGCATCAAAATCTTAAGCATATAGGCTGTCCAACAGGTAAAGGGCAGACTACCATATACCAGTATTTCAAGGACCTGCTGACCTAAACTTCCTAAATGCCAGTTCTGTTTTCTTTCAAGGGTTCAAATTCATTATGGAGTTTAATTTGTCCCTAAGCTGCTCCTACAAAGTTATTTTCATCACCTAACATGAGCTATCGGGGTTGTGGACCTAAACATGTTTTATAATTGACTAAAATGCTATGAGGACATGAAAAGCAACTTCTAGAGGTAAGAAACGATGATGATGAGATGCTTACCCCATAAGCTCGACTGTAGCTTTCTCCTGCCATGGCAGTAAGCTCAGCATCTAGCAGATCTCTGGCCTTGTCAATGCACTGAACAGAAAAAGATTGAGGGTGAAGTCTTTTAACCAGAAATATAAAATGCACAAACTGCTATTTATCTATCCCACCTCACAAATAAAGTTTGTATTATTTCTGTTCTTCAGTAAGAATCAGTAATGAATGTTACCCAGTAGAAGAAACAAAACAAAACCAACAAAAAAGGAGAGTTTTCAGTAGCAGGTATAGTGAAGGCCAAGGAGTCTACATTTATCATCTAAAGAGACTGCAAAGTTTATCTTTCTAGCAAATAAAAGTTTGCAGTATATATGATTCTTGTGTCACTACAAAGATAACCAGCAATAGCATTTACAGAGGAAAAGAGAATTTGACATTTTAATGCAAGACAATCAGTTCCAGGAAAGCCTCAAGAAATGTCTTCCTGAAAATATACAACGACCAAAAATGATTTACACTGTTTTATGTGGCCCAGCAAGTTTTTACGAATTTCACAGGACCTGCAAACTCCATTTCTCTCTTTGCAAATACAGCATGCTCTTGAGGCATGAAATAAGGTCCTGTGCTAGTTCCAGTCATTCCATAATCCCTCATAGAGAGATTTTCCTGTTCAAAGTGTTAAAGGTTAATCACAAACTCTAGCCTTTTGAATGCCTGGCTTATTTTATTGTGCGTATCACTCAAGATCTATCTATGTGTTTTGACAGAGCAGACTGCATTACTCCTTTATCTAAGCTGGCAAGTCAGTACAGAATTCTGAGAAATGGTACTTGAGCTTCCTTGGAAAGTAAACAATGTGCTTCAAATCTACAGAGAGGGAAAACTGTCTGCAAATCTTCTCCATATCAAACATACACATACCAATATTACTCAGCTTAATTAACTTCTTAATGGACTTGTTCCTTGCCTTGAGGTCTCTCTTCCAATTTACAATTTATCATTGCCACCAGAAAAAATAAAGCAAAAGTTCTTGTACATTATATACATGAATACTTCACTAAAAAGCTGCAACAGATACAGACATGCACAGAACAGCCATGGAAAGTTTTCTGCTTGTCTTATACCATTAATGCTTTCTATCCAGGTAGTGTTTTGTTCAGAATGATATCCCTGTGGGAACGTTCCTTTTGTCTGCCAAACAGACGTACAAATGGAGAAGCACAAGCATGACTTAGGCTCTCAGCTGTGGAGCAGAGCTATCTGCACAGACATCCACTGCTGTGTTTCTAGAAATACAAACGTTTCGAAGAGCTTCTAGAAATATGAGCTCAGTCTTTAAGGTCTGAAAATGGAAGGAGGTTATTAGGTAATTTACAGATTATAGCTAACTGCTTTAAAATACCTTATTATGTAGTAGTGTAACTTAACTTATTTTACATCAGATTTTGGGAATCCAGCAAGGAAGATAGGTACCTGCTGAGCCAGTGAGAAAAGGTCCTGATGAAGAGCTAGCACAGCCCTGTAGAAGGCACCATCGTGGGTGTCCCTAGGGATCATGCAGGTGTATTCCTCCATGCTATCCCATTGACCTGCAGAGAAATAGATACTTCAGCAACACAACAGCCCTCTCTGCAAGATAAAAACAGAACTATGCTTAAATATAAGCAAATAGGCCTGAATTCAGTTTAGCATTGGGTACATCTATAGGCTCCCTCTACAATTCAATGTGTGTCTTGAAGTCTTCAAGACAGACTTCAGAACATACTCCAGTTAGCGGTGCATGGTGCTCTGGGTGACCCTGCATGTGCAGGGGGGTTGGACAAGATGATCTCTAGAGGTCCCTTCCAACCTTAAGGATTCTATGATTAGGGACACTCATTATGGAGGTTCTAGCATTTTTGCAGTTCTATAGTTAGTTTGAAATATTAGTTTCCACAGTATTGCCTGTCATACACTATCATGCAAGCGTGGCTGGAAGGATACGTTACCTAGACCCCAGGCAGCAGCAGCAGCCATCCGGGCCATCTTAGCTTGAGTTTCATCGTTGACTTGTGTCCACTTTTCACAGCACTGCTGGTGGAGTTGCCCCCTACGAAGAATTCACAATTTCTGAGCAGCGGAAAAGCCTCAGTTCTAAGAATTTTGTTTTGTTTAACAGCCACTTTCTACAGTCAGGGAAAAACAAAACAAAAACCCTGGGAATCATCTTCTCCTCCGTTGTCTTTGACACACACGTCTGATGACAAATCACCTATCATCAAAAAAAGAATTTAAAAGACATTGCGCTTTCAGAACACAACTGCAGACAGATGTTTGCATTTGCTCCTCAGAAGTTAGCAAAAACTATTATAACTGAGCTGTCAACTCCAGCCTACAAATTGGAGAAAAAAAATCTGAGGGGGGAAAAAAAAAAAAGGTCAAAGAAAGGACATTCAAAGGACATTTAAAACTTACTTGCAAGTGTCAATACAAGGCATATGTAATCTGAATAGTCTGTGTGTGGCTCCCACTATCAAACATTTTGGATAAACACATCAATACAAAGACAGCAACCACAGTATCAGCCCTACAGTAATATGGTAAGAAAACTTGTCACAGCCAGATCTCAGAGGGGACTCTCTCAGTCTTTCATCTCCAGTGGAGAGGAAACATCAGGATGTTTTATATTATTTCTGTTAAATGAACTATGAATGCTCTGTTTATCAAATCACTTTTTTTTTCTGGGTGTTGCAGCTTCAAAATTTCTCAGCCTGGCTACTCTATAGCAGTGGAGTAGCTGCCAAGGGTGAGAGAGTCCAACTCGCCTTCTTACTATCATCCTCTCCTCCCAGAAAGGAAGATAAATTGCAGAATGGATGGGCTGTCACAGGCAAGACAGTCACTCTGACAGCTTAATAGCCCAGGAGGGAAAAAATAAAAAAGCAAACCCAAATCAAAATGACTAACGGCAGTAAATCGAGATCTAGTGAATACTAATAAAGAAGAATGGCTCTTGGATGTAATGACATCAGGAGGGCAAATGGCTAGGAGTATTTTGGTTGTACTTTGTAAAGGCCATTGCTCAGAGCACTGAAATAAGGATGCTACGTAGCATTACTTCTAGAACTGTCATACACTGCCAAGCAGGCTCAAATAACACAAAGAGTCAAGTTCAATGCTAGTGAAGAAGGGAATCCTCAGTCCTGGGACGATGCATCTACATTCAGCTGCAGAGCGGGAAGAGAAGTTTCACGAGGGCATTTCTGAATTGTGAAAAGCATCTGAAGATACAGGGATTATAAGCAGAAGGGAGCACAGTTTCACAGGGGAACATACACAGATCCTTTTAAGACTAGGAATATTTTTTGCCATAACAATATTAATTTCTGTATTAGAGCTCTGCAGTCTCCAAACTTAATTAATTTCCCTTTTAAGACATCACTGTAAAAATCACAAATAGATTTACCTCACTAGTCATAGCTCAACATTAAATTTAATTTTAGACTCTCAGGTGGGTTCTGGAATTTCCCTGCTGTACTTAATGTATAGGCAACATCACAGAAGGCATGAAGATGTCCCTACTTTATTTAAAGATTTTATTTTTCCAAATGTTGTAGGGAAACCAGAAAATTTTGGCTCTCTCTGAACAAATCTGTGTCACAGATTTTCCATTAAGGTCTTCCAAATTTTAGGCTCAACTTTTGGACACGCCTCAGTGTCTGTCAGATCCTTCTGGAAAAAAAAAAGAACAGTGAAGAGGGGTGAGATTGCCAGAGAAAGCCCCATCAGAAGAGAAGGAAAACAGAAATTCCGCAAGGCAGTTCGTACAACATACAGGCCAAAAGACATCAGAAAGAATAGCACTTCCTTCTCCTACCCATAAGGATACACAGGATTGGGACACAGAAATTCTCACTTTTATGTCAGGAAATGACTGACTGCAAGCCAAAGAACTGGACAGTCCTCATCATTACAAACTGTTAACAAATAGGCACTATCTAGCTGCAACAGAGGAAGAGAATCTTTTTGTAATATGTTTGTCACTAAAAACGCGGTGACGCAGATGGTTCTCAGAGGATACTTTACATAGTTCTGCAGGAGGGAGGAATTCCATAAACCCCTGGTTGGAACTGTCTACTATTTAGTAAAAAAGAAACTGCCCAGGAAGACATTTGACATTTTTTTACTAAAAACCTAAAATCAATATACTCCCTCTTCTTCTCAACCTAAATCAAAAAGAAGGTAGAAAAATGCTGTCAGCTTTTAGGTTTCTCCAATGGCTCTATTTCTCTCACGACTTGAGCAGTAACATGAACTTTGCAGGGAAGAGTCTTCTTCCTGTGTGTCATCCCTTGGGTTCATGTCAGGACACATCAACAGAGAGCTCTGGTGAAATGGAAAGCTCATCAGAAAGACAGGGCCTGAACCAAATCACTTATGCCCCTGGGTAAAACTGCATGTTACAGTCCCCAAGACACGTCCTCTCCAATTATCCTCTTTGAATCGAGGTGAGCAGGGAAAAAATAGGTAAGATTCCAGTTAACTAACAAGTTAAGTCACTACCAGCTCTTCCTCTCATGAAAATTGACTCTAAAAGTTACATTTTGACAAACAACATGGGTTTGAAATATCAACGGTCCACAAAAGCAATACCTAACAGATACTAGCAAAGAACAATAATGAAAAATTTGGCAAAAAAAAAAAAAAAAAAAAAAAAGTCAGAGGAGCTTATTTGACATTATCTTATTCAGACAATTACTATGAAGCAGGCAATTTTGCTCAGAGTTGTGCAAAACACTGTATGTTCTTGATAAGCACAGATCCAATGCTAAATAAATGCAGAAATTTCTCGTAGTTTTATCGTGGATATAAAAGGAGCTCATTGTGGTCCTGTTTTCTAAAGCTTGCTTTGGACAAGCACTACCTAGTTCATGTTTCTTGCACTAGGAACCATTTTTAAAGTACCACCTGCACTTTAAAATACTTGCTGTATTTCTGAAACAAGAGGAAAAAAAACTTTAAAACAAAGGCAGAAAATGCTTGCTATAACAAGCCTTTTGATATTCCTTTCTTACCATTCACCAAGTGCTTCCAAGCAACGCATCCGTCCCAGCATCAGCTCAGGATCATCCTTGTTTGTGTCCATCTTCTTATCATAAGCCACCAGAGCATCTTCCCATTCATGGAGCTTTTCATACCAAGTAGCTTGAATTTCCTGAGAGATAAAGGGAAAAAAAAATATTAGAAGAGCAAGACTAATATTCACCAATCTGTAATAATTACTGCAGCTTTTTCTGGCACATCCAGTGTCTGTTTATTCTACATATTCTCAGGCTACAGACTTCAAGCTAGACAGAAAATATGAATCCCAAGTATTGCTCAACTTGCAAAGAAACAAACTCAGGTTTACCAGAAGGATGAATTCCAATTCCCTATTGTCTCCCTATTCACTTGTCACTGAAAGACAACTAGGCTGTATCAACTGGTGTTTCTGTTTGTTTGTTTGTCTATTTGTTCTTTTTTTTTTTTGCCTTTCTTTCATTGTAGGGTGGGCCTAGGGAGTGGCCAGGGGGCAAGGAAGGACAGTAAATCTATAAAATGCTCCACTTGCCATTATTACATATGCTTGTATCGAGAAAAGAACAGCAGTCTTGTATTCAGAAATAAAGAAACTAAGTGGAAAAGATTAAACAGCACAGAGTGCATTGCCTATGGCAGGCCATTTTTCAATGTGTATGCACAGTACGTATGTGGGGTTTAATTGTGGCCCATACAGGAAAAGACTGTGGTTGGTAACAAAGCCTTTAAAAATACGTCAAATTATGATCTTTACCAGCTGCACAAGCCTTTCTTGAGCCTCCTCTTTCTAGATTTTATTTCTAATTTTCAAGAAATAAAATGCTTTGGATCTTTTATATTTTTTCCATACTGATCTCTGCCAATATTTTTCCTGCTCAGTCCTTGGCAGCACTTTTCTTGACATATGCTGCAAAACAGATTCTCATCCCAGCCCTGTGGGCAGGGTCAGTATAAACCGTGTTCCACACGTCAACATCCTCTACTTTTGACAGTTATATACCAATCCTTTAACTTCTCAGCTCGGTCATAATATCGCAAGTAGATTCCTGAACATAAGTGCTCACAGTTCCTCTGAATTTCTTTTCACTGCTTATCGTGGCAAATCATGTATTTAGAACTACATTACTGTTGAAGAATGAGATTAGAATTAGGTAACATGGAACTCTGTACAATCCACCCCAGGAATCACAAGATGCTGCAGAGATGTTAGTTATTTTTTTCTCCCCTAAAGGCCTTTTTTTTTTCTTTTTTTTTGTCTTTCCCCTAGTGTTATAACTCTAGAAAATATTTTAAATTAGGAGTGCAAATGCACACCCAGAGGGGGAAATCAGCAGACTCACCAGTTCCCCAAAGTGCTTCATGGCATATTCCAGGACCCCCGCAGCTGCTTCTGGCTGTTGCAGTTTATTGTTAATGCTGAAGAGGTGGAAAGAGAAAAACCATTTAATACAGTTAGTCACGACTAGGAGTATGAACTTCTACTTACTGACACCAAGCTGCAGCAGTTATAAACAGGTTTGAAGCGAATGATTAGACACAATGGCTACATATTAGAAAGACAGTAGCTAGACAGTTTCTGCTCATATTCTCAAGGTTTTTCACTACTCCAAACAGCGTGCACAAGGAGAAAAAAAAATAGTTGTCAATAGTTATGAGGTATAATTCTAAAGAAAAATAGAAGCCAAAATGATTCCTGATGGACTGAATTGTAAACTTCCTTACAATGTTAGACACTTTTCACTAGGGCAGAGTGGGAAAAACACTTCAAGTAAAACGTATAAGCTCCATGGCACGTGCAGCGTGCTCATCACAGCCACTTGCAGAACTGCCTGATTGTGCTCAAACTTTATCATAACAATATTTTAAATTAACTTTTGATTAACTAATTGAAAAAGGCACCTGAAGCAGGTAAAAACAGAGAGGCAAGAGACAAAAGATCATGCAGCAGAATCCGAGGGTGTGCTGGAAACTTCTGGGATTTCCTGTGAAAAAGAATTTACTTAACAGGTATATTAGCAGAAAATACACCTAAATGAAAAATCTCTTTAAAGCCTTAGTTCACCATCGCAACCAAGCATCCTGGATCCAATGTCAACAGAGCCCTGGACCGCTAACATTAGGGCAATGCCTGAGCAAGAGCTAAGAACACACCGTGATCACACTTGTGAAAGACAGGCACCAAAAAATGGGAAGCACATGGAATAAATCCATGCTGGTTTTAGTAGGAGAGTCCAAGAACTCATTACCTCCACATTCTCCAAACAGCAGCTAGACATCAGCACCTCATAAAAGTGATAAATGGCTGACATTTTTCATATCATGATGATTTAAAGAGCCATTGGCAGACACACCACTTCCAGCATGTCAGACAATTTATTACTTCCAACTTATCTTTCCTGTCAATGTTCCTGTCAAACTGGCCATTATCTTTTATTCTTCAGCAATTAGCACCACTCTTTTGCTAATGTTCCCTGGTACACTCAATTACTCTTTTTTTGGGTAGCTTTTTTTTGGGTTGTCTAGTGTAGAAAGCACAGATTCCTACTTAACCAAAGCAGTGTACTTTTTGGTTTAGAGGTTGCATTTCTCTTGAAAAAGCATTTCCAAAGAGAGCTCTGTCAACACAAGCAAGTAAGAATACGTGCTTAGAAACTGTGCTCTCCTGCACTTCCCTCCCTTTCAGTTTCCTAGGGTTAAAGCATTACCGCAGCTCTGAAGAGGCCTTGTCTTCAGGCACAATCTTCTTAAATCCTATAACATTTTTAAGGAATGACAAAGCTGTTTTTTAGTTATTGGGCTGGAGATGGGACAGAATGAATAATGTTACAGAAAAGTATCCAGCAAGCAGACACAGCCCTAAGGGACTAATATTCTGGCCAGGCAGAGTTGCCAGTGGGTTTCAGTCGCACTGTTGCTGTTACAAGTCCAAGTCACGGATTAAGATCCAAGGGATGTAGTCTCCTCCTCCCTGGAAAAGGATAACCACAAAATATTTTTGGATTAAAGGAGAAAGTGGGAAAATATCTCCCAAGACAGCAGTAGTGCTGCTGGCCAAGCAGCAGTTACCTAAGTCTGTCTTTACTGGATGCTGTCACTGCAATTGTTCCTAATTCAAGATAGGGGAGTTATTACGGAGGTGAAGAAAGTTCTTCCTTGTTCCCCTGTACCCCTAGACTGGAACAGACTCCATCAAAGGGTCTGTTTAGAAGCCAGCAGAACCCACTACCACCAAGTCTGCTCACAGCAGATGGGCTCCACAGCAGGCCCTAAAGCAACACAGGGAAATCTCCGATCCTGGAAGTTTTCTAGGCATAGGTTTGACATGTCCTAAACTATATTGTTATCTTCCAGAGACGGCCAGAACATATACATATATACTGCCTGGTAAGGACTGGCAGTGTTGCATTCTTCTGAAGCCATGTTATTGATTAGGCAAAGGTAATTCCATATTGAAGACAAAAATCATCTAAAACTATGCTTAACCTTGCATATACGTACACACAGTGGCACATTTAACACTGAGCAAGATTTGCAAGCTTTCTAAATGCCTTCTGTTAGACTGACAAGTAATATCTCTTATTCCTAGATAAGGCACACTATTTTGGCCTAGAGAACAACCACCTTCCAGGAGGCTGTCAGAATAGACAGGCTACCCGTGAATTGTTTTTGCTGAAGTGAAACTCTCAACTAAAATATTTCAAAGCTAAGTCTCTTAAATGTCATATGTATGTAAATCTTTTAAATAAAGCAGGAGCCATCTGCACTGCTTGCTTAATTAGGTGCATCAGAACAGAAGGATGAAAGAAAGCTATGGAAACTGGGAATCAAGGGAGACAGCGGGAGGCTTCTGCAGCTCCTCAGAGGCAGAGCTGTCATCCTGTCTGCAGGTGAGCAATTACACTGGGACACTACAGCAGTAACAAAACTGTTCAAGTCACAGCAACAAGATTTTGATAGACTTTGAACAAATGCACTAACCTCAAGGTTTAATAACTACCATCTGATTTCATATTTTACACAGCAAATCAAGTGTTTAAACCCCCTCAACAAAACAGAGCACAAGATCCCGGTATTCTCCTTCAAAATCAGTAATAATGATCTGTAATATTGATCTCTATTAGTAGTTTTGTATGAGCCTTCCCTATCCAAATATTGTAGGGAAGGACCAAATATTGTAGGGAAGGAACTACATCACAAGGGGAAGCAGTAACTACCCTTGACAAACTCCCTGTTCTGAAAAATCTTGTAGTAAAATTCAAAGACCTAAAACTTTTCTCAAAGTGATAGGACATGTAGGTAGGTAACATGAATCTAAGCGTTGATTATTAAGGTATAAAGCAGCCCTTTTTACATTTAGCACTTGTATATCCAAAGCACATCAAGTTTCTTAGCTGGACTTGCATGAAAAAAAGGACAGACATTATCGAAGAGAAATACCCTCCTATGACTCGTATATTTTAAAGGCTATTTAAACAGGACCCAGACGTGGAAGGGGAATGAAAAACAACTCTACTAACATAACAACTGCCTTCAGCAAGAAAAACAATCAAACGATGAACTTTTCTCCTCCATCAATCCCAGGCATAATGCCTAATGTTTGCTAGGAATTTCTTTTATACAGCTCTTGATGCTTTCCAGTCCTCCCTCACCTCTGAAGGTCTCCAACAATATTCTGTCACTCAAAATTTATTAAGTTTCCAAGAACTCAGAAGTAAGAGAAAGCAGACAAGATTCTTCCCCATCTTCTAAAACAAACTCTATAAACTCTGTTTTAACAGAGGCTTTTCAGGAGGTCCCAAACTTAACTCACTTCTGCGAGGGAACATACACATTTTTATCTGCAGAAAGTATCCCAAAAGATTGGCTAAAAAAAAAGAATTTGCAATAATACAGCTTGTGCGCAAACCTAGACAAGAAGCTAAATAATTCTCTTCTCTTTAGTCTCTACAACTCTTGTTTAAAAAGCTCTAACAGTTTGCAAAAATTTTCCCCACCTAAATTAAGCTTATTTTTCTTTCTGAAGAACTGCTGAGTGATTGCCTGTGGCATTAGAAGTGGAAGGCACTGATCCTTGTGGATACTTTGGGGAACAGATAATCTTCT
>JAVCKT010021578.1:4386-14506 GCA_032273925.1 Rhynchotus rufescens
TTTCCTCTTAAGATAGATACTCCAGTCCCTTAATCATCTTGGTTGCTCTACTCTAGACCCTCTCTAGAAGTTCCAAATCCCTCTTACACGGGGGAGCCCAGAACTGCCCCCAGTACTCCAGGTGCGGCCTCACCAGAGCTGAGTAGAGGGGCAGGATCCCCTCCTTCCACCTGCTGGCAACATCCTCCTGATGCAGCCAGGAGCCCGTTGGCCTTCTTGGCCACGAGGGCACACTACTGACGCATGGTTACTTGGTGTCAACCAGGACTCCCAGATCCATCTCTGTGGACCTGCTCTGCTCTGATCTGCCCTGGTGCTTGGGGTTATTCCTGCCCAGGTTCAGGACTGTGCACTTGTTGAACCTCATGAGGTTCCTCCCTGTCCAACTCTCCAACTTGTCTAAATCCCTCTGAATGGCAGCACAGCCCTCTGGAATCTCGGCCTCACCGCCCAGTTTACATGCATGTGTGTAGGCTTTTGTTTAAATCTAGCTTTGTGTAAATGAACTATTGCTGGGTTTCATTTCTAAACATTTGAAGCTTAAGATTTGTATGTATGTATATAAACATACACATTCTTTATATTAAAAGTTTGAATGTTCTGTCAGTCTAGAGTATCTTTTAGTTATTCATAAGTATCCCTGGTTAGCTTTTTCATTATGTTAGATCTGTTTGAATTACTTCATCATTCATCATGTGACTGTAACATTTCAACTGCAGTACAAATCATATAAAAGGACATAGCAGATTAGATTTATTTTTATTATTTGTTACAATCACACAAGATTATGATGCAATTTGTGCTCCAAGCTTGATCTCTTTATTAAGGGAAATCAAAATACTCAAGAACTGAAGTACATGAGCAAGTCTTGGGATGCTTGGTTTGCATCTGCATGCTTAGTTCATTCTGCTAGAAGGCATCATATACCAAACCAGATAAATTAATTTTCATAACCACCACAGGAAGAATCGCAAAACTATGTACTCTTATACAAATTGTAATTTGAAACAAAGTAAATGATATGCCAAATTTTTGTACAAAAGTCTGTAGCTAGGCCAGGAACTGAGCCCAGAACACTGCCTCAGATATAATGCCATCCTCCTCCTTGTCTCTTTGATCCAAATTTTTTGAGGGAGCTACATAATGTAAAAAAAGAAAGAAAACTTTTTGGTACTTGTCAGAGTACAACTTTTTTTTTTATTTGCATACAAACTTACAAAAATACATATTTGTCAGTCTCAAAAATAATCAACTAAAGGCATGTGAGAATTGCTGTAAAGGAATCATTTTACTTTATATAGGTACCAGTAAACTTATACATTCTTAAGCATTATCTGTAATATTAAATGAAAAGATGGTATTATCTGGGATTTGATTAGCAGGTGAAGGAACTACAAGTTGTGTGTGGCTTTTTTGATTTTTTCTGGCAGATGTTACACAAACTGACTTTTACTCTAGTGCAGTATGTTTACATATTTTATGTATAAAGATATAAAGATTTTTAATATATATATTCCACTCAGATTATGAGCAACAAAACACAACTTTTAGTAATTTGTTTTAGGCAAGGAATATGTTTCTGTCCTACAAGTTATTGCTACATATACCAGCTTCAAACTTCAAATACACACATGTTTTTATACACATTCAAATAATACGCTGAGACCTTTTATTGTAAGGAATTTAAATAGAAGCCATTTTTTTTTAATTTGCATATCTATCTCTACCTAACATAGATAATGTTAAATATCTTAACAGCTTTCATAATATACTAAGCACAGTACAGTTTTTAGATGAATTTCAATTATAACTATAACTTTCTGAAAACTAATAAGGCAACAATCAAATTCAGAAATGTAGTATTTTGGAAACTACAAAACAGAAAATACATTTATATATTTATAGTATGGGTAATCAATGTTTCAAACTTTAAAAATGTTTTAAATTATATCTTATACTGCGGAAAAAAGGTTAGTACAGACTATGAATCTTGTGTCTTTTGTTTGTTTTTGTTTAATTATTTTGTATCTCAGAATTGCCAGTTTTTGTCTATAGAAGTTAAAATACTAGGACCTCTTAAAATAATTTCCAAGTAAGCACTGTATTGCATTGACTTATGTCCTTTGTTACTTGTAAGTATTTACTGGATTGAGATATTTATCAGTGCAACTTGCAAATCAATTAGTACAGTAGTTTCCTCATGTTACTGTTTTTCTAAATGTAGCACCTATGTCTTTGGTATTTCATGTATGTAGATAGAAATTTTAAAAATTAACACTAGTGTATATAAACTATAATAGCCATTTTTAAAAAGATCTACTTTAATTTTTTTTTTCCTTTAAATATGTAGAAACAGCTGGCAGTTAAATGTTTCTGCTTGGATACTATTGTGATAATACATAAACTTGGGCAGGGGCGGACTGCACTCATATTTTTGGAAAAACCCCATTCAGTTCAGTGCAACTGGGACCGTATATCCAAAATAACAGCAAAAACCCCGTGTGACAAATTTCTCCACTAAAATTTTGCTATCTCATTGCAAATTATTCTTGGTCTTCTTGGAAGCTAAAAGGCACAAACTTCATCCAGATACAGCTTTTATGGTGGTGATAATTCTTTTCTTCTGAGAAATAAGATTTGTAATGGAATCGGTGATTTAACCTTACAAAAAGCAACTGTATATACGTGTTTCTGTGCTAAGTGTAATTGAAGAGCTTTGTAGTCTAAGCCATAGGATGCACATGTAATACACGCAGAAGTATGTTTTTGATAAAGTGAAAATATTTGAGATTGAGAATGCAGGGGTGCATTTCCCATATGTTTGTCATAATGTTTGAAGATATCATCACTGTTTTTGTTTACTTTTCATTTCAAATATTTAAAGGGTGGTGGGAAGGAACATAAATCTGCCCATTAGTGGGGATTTCTACTTTGCACTCAGATGAATTCTCATCAAATTTGATTTGCTGACTGGTGGCCAGAACAGATGTTATCTTAATGGAAGAGAGAAGCATGTTGAGCCACAGGGCCACCTCCAAACTTCTGTGACCTGCTATTTGTTCCTTTTTTAGAAAAGTATAAAAGAAAATACCGCTTTGCAAATGTATACAAAGCTCAGGTCTGAGTAATCACAGCCAGGTGACTGCAACTTTATCAGCTGCATTAAGATTGAGATTTTATTGCCTGAAAAAACGTAGCATTAATTGCTGCTATTCTAAAAAGAATGCACTGGCAAATTAGTTCCACTCTTGTGTTTATTTGAACTCCAAGGAAAGTAAAGATTTAAGTCAGAGCTTATACTATGGAAGGATTTTGCTCTAGTCTGGAGTTCTTGTGGTTACAAGCAATGAATGTTCTGGAATTTGAATTGTGCCACATTGTGTTTTGTGTAACTTTTGTTCAAGTTGAGGTTTTGTTTGTTTGTTTGTTTGTTTTTAATTAGCTGCCTTGTAAAATCGTTTTATCAGAAGTAAATTTCCAATTTGAAAAAACATTATGTAATGTTTTCTGGTTCCTTCAGAAAAAAAAAAAGCATTTAAAGACCAAAAGAGACATAAAATATTTTTATTTCTCTATTTAATTTTTGAAAGGATATTTTTTTCTTGTAAAAACATACTTAAATGAAAACCACAGATTTAATTCTGGACATGAAAAATCTGCTCAAAATTTAACATCGTGAATTATCTTTAAGAATGAGTCCTCTACATATTGCAAGTTTAGTAAGATACTTACAGTCTTTCTGCCATTGCAAAAACATCTACTCTTGGAACTGTCAGTGTCTGTTTGAGTTTGCTATGGCTAAAGGACCACCCTGCATGTCATTTCTGGCATTTGCATTGCCTGGATAAACATAATTTTATTTTCTTTTATCTCTCTTTTTTTTTTTTTTTTTTGGCATATTAGTCTGTTAGTCATATTAGTCTTGCATATTAGCTACAGCTGAGAGCAGAGACTTTGAAACTTTAGAACAGATAGTCAGCAAAGTTTCTTTAATATAAAATAAAACTTAAGTTTGCTGTATTATCACTTAAGTCAATCAGTCATTGGCCAAATACTCTATTTTTGGGGGAATCTTAAGTCAGTTGTCCACAGGTAGTTGTTTGAAATGTATCTACAAAATAAGAATATATAAAACAAATACTGAATGTTAAGATAGGAAGTTGTGATGTGAAAATCATGCATTAAATTGATGTATTCAGTGGCAATTTGTCCGCCTGGCATAAGGGGTCACATGCACTATTGCCCAAATAGTATCAGTGCTTTTTTGAGTTTTTTTTTAATGCTGGCTGTCAAGTTGGCTATTATATTTGTACGGTAAATATAATAAGGGTTTTCCACCAGAGACTAGAAATAACTGTTTATTTGATTTCCTCACATTAAATGCCATTGGAAGATAGGCATGATTGCTGTTATGATTATCAACTGTTAATGGGATTTTTTAAAGGCAATTTAAAACTTTAAAGATCATTTCAGGTTTTGAATGACCCGTGTTTTGGAAAGGAGCAGATTTGTACACGGCCATGTCCAGCCATCTGCCGGAGTCACCTCTGGCTTGCCAACTTGTTTGCCATTGATGGATCGACCCAAACCCAAACTTTACCACAATAAAGTTGGTGCACTTTGCAGTTACTCCCATGTTGAGATCTTCCTTTGACCACAGAGTGATTTTTATTTACATGCTGACTCCGTGTTTTATCTGGTTTTGGACATTTTGGCTTATTTAAGAAGCTTTCATTTAGCAGTTGCTCTTAGCGAAGTGTCTTGTCGCTGTTTAAATGAAGTTAATACAAAGCACGATTTGTGAGGTTGAGATTGGGTCTTTTGCTGCTTTTTTTCAAACTGTCAGTGTTCCAAAGGCCTGTCGTATGGCTGGTTAAAACAAAATAAAAGCGTGTATTAAAATTCCCATTCTGAGAAATATGTACTATTTTGGGCAAAGATTCTTTTCATGTGATGTTTACAAATTGCAGTCTTTAAACTTTGCCTAGAGGTAGGGAGGAGTGTTTCAAAAATAAGATGGTTAAGTAAAATGACTACAAAAGCATGTAATCTTCCATTTTAGTGTATTTCTTCTTCTGAATAAGTTATGCTCTAATAAAAATTAAAGAGCAAGTTGCATTTCGAAGATCAGGTCATCGTAATTCATTGACATTAGGCCACATAACTGAATAATGTCTTACTTCAGTGAAATACATCAAATGAGATCAACAATTATGACTCATAAACATGCCTCGCAGGCATAAAACAGCAGGGAATTAGCATGTGAGGCTGATAAATATGCATGTAAATAAGCTCCCAAAGGAATAACATGGGTTTGATTGATAGGTTTAGAATTGGAACATATGTAAACCCCTTTATTCCTCATTCTGGTGTAGCTAAGTAAAGATGCGTTTTACTTGTTAAAAGTTTCAATAACTTTGTAAATCTTAATGCCACATCTGCTTTTGTGTGTGCAGGCACGGGGGGTGTCGCTGGAGAGATTGGCTCAATTGTCTACGGGGCAGACGCCCTCGCGCTTCTCCTGCAGCCTTTCTCTTAGCCAGTGCCGGTGTGTGTGCATGCACATATGTGCATCTTTGCACGTCGAGAGGGGTTTGAGCGAAAGATGATTTTTTGAATTCATTTCACTCAGAATTTACAGATTTTGAAGTTTGATACAAGCAGAAAATTCAGTTATGAGTTTTGGTATATGCACCAGTATATTTATTTCTGCAAATATATTCTGCATTGAAGATAATTACTATTTATATTACAGAAAGTCCCACAAGTGCTGCTACATTTAAGAGTTTGGCAGTGATTCTTTATACACTGCCATTTTTCTTGGCATCTTATAGTTTGAGCTTTTATCTTCAATGTCAAAGTATCTATCATAGCAGTGTACAGCATAAGTGTTTACTCCGTACAGAGATTTACCCCTATATTAGAAGAATATAGTTTAGAAGAATAGTTAGAAGAATGTATAACATAGTTTCCATTTATAAAACATTTTCATTTTAGCTTGCTAAATACTTACCAACTGGTTGCCATTGTGTGACCTGTTATCGTTATGTTCTTATCACCAGAAGCTATTGGGCAATCAGAACTTTCCAAACTGATGTGCGCTTAACCCGATGCTGCATCGTAGTGCAGTGAAAGGAAAATAGCTTTAGGCCTGCAGCATTCAAGATACAGAAACATTTCCAGTGGTATGAACAAAGTATTGGGTGCAGCTTTTAGTTTATTTAGTTTAGTTTAGTATATGTTTCATAATTAATAGACTCATTCCAACAAATTTGAGATATGACAGGTACCACAATTGCAATTGCTCAAATGAAAATCTCAATTTTGTAATAACTTCCTTTTGCTTATGGAGACCTTTCTGTAGAAATCGAGCTTGAACAAAATGACTTCCATCTGCTTAAATTTATAAAGTAGCAGGGGATATATTTTCCAGTTAAGATCAGTAAATTTAAGAACTCCTGCTTTGTTCTGAAAACCAGCTCTTCTTTGTAGCTTAAAAATAAATAAATAAAATTGTAGCACTTAGAGTCATCATCATCAAGTCTCATGTGGGTTCCCATAAAGCAATTTATAGCCTCCTCGTATAATTTGTATAGAAATGTTAAGATGATCCTTGTTCCAACCGCGTAAACTGCTTAACCCAGAACGTAGCAGCCTGTGACATAAACAAAAAATGAGCCCTGTATACAGGCCGTGGTTAGGGAGGAGGGATTTTTGTTTACGAAGATGAATAAGCAGGTCACTATCTGCAACCCCAGTTAACCATGTTTCTGGTTGTGTAGAACACAGAAGATGCTTGGATATCTCTTGAACCAGCAGAAATAAAAGATCAGGCACTTTTGCTTTTTTTTCTGTGCCCATTTTTGCACTCATGGCCTTGGCAGTCTGTCAGCTGATTTCCACTCCTCACCAGCAATGTCCTTGGATGGCCCCAGAGAACCCAGAAGGTCCTTGTTACGGATCCTCGTTCGCCTCTGGAATTTTCCCACACTTTTTCCAGCGTGGGCAAAGCCACTGGGCTGGGTGGCTAAGGAATGTTAAGCAGGCATCACCCATCTGTGCGTCTTGGGGATAATCAAAGCCTCTCTGTCCCCTCTGAACGCTTTCTTCATGCTTAACCAAACGCAAAGGAACGCCACCTCATCTAAGCCAAAGCAAGGCAGGGCTCTTGCAGCAAGAAAGGGAGAAGCCCTTTGAAGAAACTCCGTCTTCCTGGTGCGTGCCACCTTTCAGCTGGGAGGGTGGGCCGAGCAGCTGTGCTCCTTTGAATTTCCTTGAGGCTATTGGACATGCAAGGAGCGACGCTACAAATCACAGCTACTTCAGTCCACGTTAGAAGTGCCTCAGCCTCAGCTCTGAGTTTCAGCCCGCTAGCAAGCCAGAACTACCACTTCGTAGCCTCTCCCTTGTTCCTGTAGATGTTCTGTGATTCTAGGTAGAAGGTGTCACAAGAACTGTACTGGTGCCCCAGAAATCTTGATTCGCCCTTTAATATTAGTCGTTGCCTTCCTTTACACCTCACAAACGATTTGTAATTTGTATCTCTCAAACAGTTCCCAGTTGGATTTCTCATGCACTGCAAAGTCAGATGCCTGACATTACTGTGTAAAGTTAAGTGCTTGGGGTTAATGAATGGCATTAAATTTTATGAGGTCATGTCCAGTAGATGTTAAAAGAAGCTTAAGGGAACTTTATCACTGATGGAAATTAACAGTTGGCACGAAAGAATGCCTGAGGGAGTTCAATTCTAAGCAAAAATAAAATTGGTGGTATAAAAACTAAAATAGAGGGTCATTGTGATTAATGTAAACATTTTTGTTAGGTAATTGGTTACGTGTTGCAGTAAAAGAAATGAGACCTCACAGTTTGTAGGGAAAGAATATTATTGTATTTAGAAAGCAATTAATGTTTCTAGTCACATAAAAAAAAATCTACATCATGTATAATATTTATATTCTTTCAGTAAACATATAACCTTTGGGGCTATATTTATCAAATAGTCAAGTCTCCACTTATTTACATTAGATTTTTCTTTGGGCAAAATGTGTTTTTCCTAGTGGAGTACATTATTTTGTTTCATTAAACCTCTGTTTCTCCTCATGCATTGCTTGTATTACAGACCGGGTGAGTAAGTTCTGTGTTCTTAAGTTGTCTAAGGTTCGTATTTTGGGGTGACTGACAAGTGGCATGAAATTTCTGTTGAGCAAAGAAAGCAGCTATGTTAACTTAAGGATAGATCTGATTCGCATAATTATGTGAGGAACTGTTTGGTAATTACACTGGTATTCACATGCTGCAATTTTCTTGTTCTTTATTCACTGTCATTCCAAAGAGAGGAAACAGAAAACTTGTTCAGACACATATCTTCTTTCTTGCTCTGCCGTATGACCTCCCGTCGCAGGATATAATACTTGTGCTCACCTGAGGCTGCTCTTGCCATGAGCCCCACTCTGGAATGTGGCTGTGCCTTCCACACTCACGCTTGCACCGGCCCAAGTCTGTGACATGGCGTGGTGGCTAAGCCTGCAGGACATTTGCAGCAGGGTTCTGTGCACTTGAAGCCTCTGCCATCAAGGCAGCTCCCTCAGTGAAGATGGAGTTGAGATCAGAGCTGTTCCTCCCTTCCCGTTGCACGGAGAGCTGCCGTAGGCTGTCATGCAGCTCAGCAAGTCATGGCCACGTAGCTGTTCTGGAAGGTGAAATCTGATGAAAGCATGAAAGTATATTAGGATTTGTAGCTCCTGGGGACTGTTCTGTTGCTCTGCAGATTAATATTTTTGTGATTAAATGTGTTACATGCATATAAGTACTTTTTTCTTAGTTGGGATTTGGTCCAAAAGGTCTGAAATCAAGGAGCTAATGCTGTCTGATGCTTGATGATGTTTTCTTAAGCAGGGTGGTTTCTCTTCAGTGAAAGCATATTGTACATTCCCTATCTTAGAGAGCTGAGCAAATCATATAGAAAAATTGACTACTTCATAATATTTATCCTATTACTGCTTAAACTGCAGTGTCTTCCTTTTAGAAAACTTAAATAAAATTATTGTGTGTAAGAAAAAAACATAGTCATACTTGTCTAGCTTGCGAGTCTCATATTCCTTACATCTCCCAGTGCTTTGTGCTTCCCAGTTCCATCCGCGGTGCCGGTAGGGCGCTACACGGTGGGTCGCGTGCCCTCCCGCGGGTAAGGGTGCGGAAGCGCGCGCTCCCTGCTGCCCGGCCACACGCGCCTTCGCACAGAGATCCCGGGTGGAGGCCCTTCGGCAGGAGAGGTGCCGGTGCCGCGCCGTTTGCCCCCACTGTGGCAAATGGAAGGATTTTGTCGTCGTGGTTGTCATTGTGCTGTATTTTTATATCCTGGAGTCTCTGTGAACTTGCAGCTTTTCTGCCTCTGGTGCTTACTTCTAATACACATGCCTTTGCTTTTCAAATTTTTCCAGTGCAGTCTTTCACAACACACATCTGTGTTTGCAGCAGCAGAGTAGTTATCTGGTGTTCTCCAGTCAACCAAGGCTTGGTTTGTAAGAACTTACTTTATTAATATTTTCACTATGCTTTGGTATTTAATATTTGGCAGCTTAGAAGCTCAAGCTCAGTGCTTCTTTTATATTGTATAGTGACATTTTTTTTTTTCAGCAGGAAAATCTGTAAAAAACATAGAGTTCTGTACCATTGCATGGACCTTCCAGGTATGGGTCTAGCAGATGCATAGTCTGAGCTTTAGCCTTAATTAGGTAGCCTCAAAGTAGGAATCCAGGACTTCCAGGCTTCATTTTATAATGACAAATCCACACTGGGCAAACAGCTTTCTAACGAGGTGTCTTTCTTCGGTTTCACGTGTTCCTCTATAAGTTAATTTGATTAAGATAAGGGCTGTTCCACGGGCAGCAGGAGTGTCCTTATGAGGCTGAGTATTTTGGGACTACGTGAGTGTATTTGTCTGTAGCTGTTTCCCTCAGGTTGTCTTGCTTTAGTTTGCCAGGAACTGTTGTTATCATGAGGTAATAAAGATTGTAATAGGATTTTCTTTAATTGAGCACTTGAATTGTGTCTTGCCTCTAGATTCTGTGATTGACTGAGCTTCTTTAAACTTTAACCAGTAAATTTTAAACTTTACCCA
>JAVCKT010021578.1:16026-33379 GCA_032273925.1 Rhynchotus rufescens
ATATGATTTATTATCACAAGCAGAAGGATTGCATCTATCTGTAAGATACAAATGTGGTTAAAAATAGGAGGCAATTGAAGTAAATTAGAGGAGTGTAGTAGCCCTCATACATGTAAAGAGGTGGTGTGTTTTTCTTATTGTCAGTGTAACTGGTCTCTCGAGACCACCTTTTTACACTGATTGTGCATGTCTATGATTAAGCAAAGCTGTATGACCAGTGCTATCTCAGGAGGATGCTGAGTCATTAACTCATGTTTATTGCCTCTTGCCATCTTTAGATTATTGCAATTTATAGCTCAAAGGCCTTTTAGGCTGTTTATAAGTTAAAATTAGCTAAATTCTTCTGGATGCAAGTGATAAGTCACTCAGCATTTATATACGATGGAATATAAGTTCCTAGTGATGATTCCAGACTGCTGCTAACATTTTTCTTTCTATACAAAGTCTAATTTAATTCTGATACTCCTCTACAATTAGAATGGATTATTATGTCCTCTATTTTGCTACTCTTGCTAATTTATTTTATCAATTGTATATGCTCTTTCTTGAATTTCTTAAAGGTGATATTTATTAGTTACAGACCATCCACATAGATCAGACTAAAGGAAAATGTACGTATATTGTCCTGGATTTTTTCAATCATATTAAGCAATGACCTAGGAAGTTTAAGTTACATATAGTAAATGATATAGTAAACTATGTACATATAGTTATGTCGCAGATACAGATATATTGAGCTTGTGGGCAAAATGAGATGTAATTTGCAGAAAGACAAGGGATAGGTGCACTAAGACTATATCTGAAAAAGTAGGAAGAAGGACATTCTCGTGAATTTTTTCTTTTGTCAGCTTTGTGGCTGCTGGTAAGAAATTCATTCCAGACATTACTGAAGTAAATTCTTACCAGTTTCAGGGGAAGTCACATTCGCTTATATAAACTAGTATCGTGTGGTTCTCACCAAATTGGAAGTCAAACTATTTTTCCCCATACCTGTGTTTTCTGAAATGTTAAATCACTATTAGCATTACAGTTCAACTTGGCCTTCACATGAAGCAGAAAGAGAATATATATAAAAGCTTCTGCAAATGTACATTTTTTAAGGTGTTAGTGCATAGGAGTAGCCTAAGAATTCCCTGGTATTTATCTTGCAGGTATGAAATAGTTAAATTGTATGAGGAAAAATTCTTATTGTACGGATGTTTTTAGTTTTGAGAACAGTGTATAGTTGAGTCTATTTTAATAAATATAGAAGCTTCATCAGGAAAAGAAATTTTAGAAATTTAGCCTTTGAGTATACTTATGTTGAATTTATTTTGCACAGAATTGTGAGAGGCTGCAATTCTTAAACATTGATACTACATCCAAATCCAAATTCAATCATCTGCTTTTGTACATGTTTTCCCATCCACACTTTCTTTCACTCACACATTCAGATTTTGCATGTGGAAAAAGCGGTATGTAAATTTATGGACTAACCTAATGACAGAGCTGGTGTTCAGATTTGTAAGCACTCAGAATCAGTTTCACTTAAAAAGGAAAATAAGAGGGATCTCTTATTTTGGTGTGTCTTAATTGGAACTCAAGTGCATAGATAAAATTATTTCAAACAGATATTTTGCCTGGAGAATACACAGAGTTTACTCATATATGCGTATACACAGTTGTGATTTTATATGCAGAGATCAGAGAAGATGCCACTTGATCGTAGCAAATCAGCAATCCAAAAGACACCAGGAGTGACTGTGTCTGAGCAATGTGCAATCCTAGATATTCTTATTATCTCAAGAAGTTTTTTGTTCCTAACGGCAGAGCTGTAAGTCTCCCTACCATATTGTTCAGCAGCTCTGCTGCCTTTTTGCAGGGGCTAAAACGAGCTTTGATTTTGCACCTTTGTGTCAGCGTTGCTTACCTATTTTCAAATGTCACCAGCTTTCACTATTGCAGAAGTAGCATATGTGCAGGTTCTCTGTTGTGTTTTCCATTTGTGTTCCTTTCCTAACTCAAATAAACCTAAAGGACAGAAAAAACACCCTTAATGCTTTAGTTTTCTTTGTATGAATACTGAATGATAAGAAAAATAAACACTTTGCCCTATTTAAGACTTGTGCTCCTAATGGCATAGTGTCAGAGTTAATTACTGGCACATAATACTAGTTTTCATAGTATATTGTTTTTTTCTTTAGTTCCTATCAAAATATAATATGTTATGTTAGCATGATATTTGAAACTAAAATGCTACCAAGAAATCTGTACTAAGCAATGCAAGCACTCAAAGGATGCATCTAATGCTAAATGAATTTGAAGCAAGAGGTGGAGAGCCAGGTTTGTACTTAAAAAAAAAATAAAACTCATATATTGCTTAACAAAAAGTTGTCATATTTATTTCAGAAAACTTCAACGACTTGCTGAGAGTGAAATGTTCTTTAAGTTTCTAGCCTAATAATTATTTTATAAATATCAGAAGTGCAGTGCACTTAATTCTTTAGCTGAAGGCATTATTTTCAGTTTCTGTACACTGCTTTAAGCTTGCTCCATTTAATCATTTTAAAAGCTTATTTGGTGTAAATTGAATTTAACACTGTAGTTGCAAGGGTGTTATGTAAAAAGTCCGAAAGATCGCTTGGAGTGTTGGAGCTCACTGTACAAACAAGGGAGCTGCAGAACTGGAGCAGCAACTGCAGCATCCTAAACTCTGCAGCACCCTCTGTTGTCGCGGGAGAGCAAAGCTGGGACCTCGCTCCGCCGGCGCCGGGAAATGCATCCGGATGCCTAACAGAGAAATCAGGAGCTCCACTACCTTTTACTTTTTAAAGAACTGCTTAATGTGTCAAAAGCTTGATTTTCTCCTTGCTTAGGGCTTAGTTTTCCGTTTACTTATTTATTTGTTTGCTTATTGCTCCTCCTACTGCCATCGATGGACCCCACTCAGAAAGCTTCGGCGTTCGTAGCCGCCTGGCATTTTATTTTTTCCCTTCGCTGCAGAGATCCTGAGGACTTTCCAAACTGTGTATTTGGTGCTGTAGAAATGCAAATTGTCTCTTCTTTTGTAAACCTTTCGATTGTCAGAGTGCTCTCTTTCAAAATAATAGAGGAGCCTGGAATCGCCCGTGCTAAAATTAAGAATTTATAACTGTATGGAACAGATGTTTTCATAAACATTTGCTATAATTAATTTCAACTAGGGGATTGAAGGAACAAAGCAGTTTTTCCCTCTTCAAAACTTTATTGCCTTTTCCCCATACAGCGAACTCAGAAATCTTTGCTTTAATATTGTTAATGAAACAAATTTACTCTTCTGTTTGGTTTTCACTGTGAAAAAAGGAAAGCTTAATTTGAACAGGATCCTGCCGTTTGGAACAATGGGCAGATATGCTGAATTTCAAGCACCATGTATGAAGCATTAAAATACGAAGCAGGAGTCTTTTGCTCATCCCTGAGCCCAAAACTCTGCGGTGCCGGTTGTCGGAGATTCTTAAATATTAGAATACATTTTGTGGAGATCATTTTGATGGATGTGTATCTGCGGAGTAAATAGTACGAAAGAATTTTACGTTTGAGGAGTTGTGAACCTTGGTATTGCAAAAAGCAAAGGAGTCTCGTGGCATTATATATAGTTTTAATGCATACTAAAATGCTTATTGTATGTTGATTACCCCTTTATACTCACAATAAAGGTCTGCAATCTGTTAAGCAATTTTTTTTTGTTTGCATTATGCGAGGAACACATTTTGAGTAAAATTATTCTTCCATATTTGTATTGTCACTGTTGTTTTCAGGGATGTTGTTTGAAATGTATATAATTTCAACCCAGAATTTTTATGTTATTATGAAGACAAATATCTGTGCATTATTGTTCTGTTTTTTACTAGTTTCTATATATTGTAACAATAGCCTTTGAGGAAAAAAAAAATGTATAAAATTTTAAAATAAGCACAGCTTAATTGTTTTACACCTGAAAGAACCAGTGCAGCTGCAAGGATTTTTTTGAGCAAACTAGAATTCCTGACTGATCTGTCATCTACAAAGTGTGCAAAGAAAAATAGGTAGCTGTCATTAAAATTACATTTCAGCTTTCAATAACCATTTAATGAGTAGCGTAATTATATAAGTAAGGTACCTCAAGTACTTCACTCAATAATTAAAAATAATCTCATCTTTAAAGTGAAAGCGCTATAATTATTATTTGACTTAACCAGGACCACTGTTATGATCTCCACTGGCACCTCAGATTGTTCAAAGTGGTTTTGAAAGTGTAAATTAAAATTGGATAAATCATTAAATTATTAAGCTTTAAATATGCTGAAAACGAATATAGCATGGAATTTGGAAGTCATATTATAAGAATTGACAAGCTTAGACTGCAAGCAGATATTTGTGTTAAAATTTCCCCTGTCTGAAATTGTGAAACACTGCATTAATGTTTGGGTATTTTATCTCAAACTGAACTTGATTTTTTTAAAACGGATAAATAAATATTAGGGTTTTTAAAAACAACATTCTAACTTACTGTTAGAATGCAAAGAAAATATTTAGAGTGCAAACTTGTCAACAGAGATCTGTCTTTATTTTGATGCTTATAAATGGGGGAAAGCACAGTCTGATTTCATAAGCAGGATCACTTTTATCATCAATTCTTAAATTGACAGCTAAGAAACCTTTTCATAATCAACACAAGATGGGTAAGTTAGCTGTCTCTCTATACGTGAACCCTAAAAGCAGGCACACATATATACAGTTATTTTTTAACAGTAGGAGCAGGGGAATTTCACTTGGTGCTCTGGTAGACTCATAGCTGGTCATGATCAGATCCCACTCCTTCTCCCTAAGTCCTGTGCTGTGGTTTTGCATCTTGTATAAGCCAGCTCTTTCCAGAGCCACGGGGAAGGAGATGAGTGCGAAACACATCTGATCTCTCTGTGCTTCCTCACATCACTTTTTATTCTTGTTGAATTCATGCGTAAGCTCAGACTGTTTGTTGTGCCAGGTACCTACCCGGAGCATCTTCCTGCTCCTGATCTGGGGCTATGAAATGCTATTCAGCTCCTTCTTACTGCTTGAAATAGAAACTGCACTGCACCTTGGCGAACCTTTTCTTCCGGAACAGATTATACTATCAGTATAATATTCTGCTGAAAAAAATAATAGTGCAAAAATAGCATGCATATTTAAATGAGGGTTATTGTTAGTAAATTCTACAGATTTTACAGTTCTCAGATAATCCTCAGAAAGTCTCTTTGGCACGCTGCTTATTCAGAGCTCTGGGTTTTTTATTATTATTTATTGTATCTATAGCCCCAAAGATGTTCTTACAAGAAAACTGTTTCTGTGAGTGGCGAACCTGTGTGTTCTGGGTGAATGTGGTATCCTAGAGAATTTGCTCCATGCAGCTCTGAAAGGTAAAGGCGGCTGCATTCGACCCATTCCTTTATGGACTGTTCAGTAAAAGCAGCATCAATGTCAAGTCATACAAATTCTTTTGAAACAGCCTCCAGCAGGGTGGCAGTCCAGTAGTACTCACCCAAGCCTCAGCTCCCTCAATCTCCATCTAAAGAAAAGCCTTAGCTAAAAGGGGACAAAAGAATTGCATTCTTTGAAGAGAAAGTTTACTCCTTCCCAGGATGGGCTAGGGGAAGACCATCCAGTTAAAGCAGCAGCGAGAAAGATAACAGATGTTTTGGGTTCCTTTTGAAAGGCTTGCCTTATTACTGTGTTAAAACCAGCAACCACTTTAGAGCTGAAAGATATGGGAGCTCAGCCTTCATTTGAGAGGCAAGTGAACCTTACCTCAGAAGCCAGACCTGGGACACTCGTGCATTCAAGGGATAGATTTTATGTTCTGTTATTACTTCAGTACTAATGACCATTATGGTACAGGTTGTTTCCCATCTCTATCTCTTCTATCAGAAAAGTGTGGTAAGATTTTTTTGTCTTTCATTTTAGAGATTTAGAATCCTTTTCTGGGGAGCAGAGATTTGGTAGTAGGAACAACCTCCACATTTCTGGTACATCATCATTCTCAATTCAGTTCTGTATCTCAGAAAGCATCTAAAGATTTCCCATATTAGTGAATCAGTTACCGCTTTTGAAGGACTATCCAGTATCAGGTTTGTGGATCTTATAGTTCTTCAGTATATATCCAAATTTTACCAGAAATTTGGATTCTTATCCTTGAAAACAAAGATGCAAGAAATTATGTTGTCTGCTGAATGTTGACTGTATCCTTTCAAAAGCAAGGATAACTGGAACTTACCTGAGGCCAAGGCACTCAGAAAGTAATAACCTGTCGAATGTGAGATCTATATGTGGACAATTAAGAATACTGAAATACTGTGTCAATTGTTAAAATTCAATTCTGAGAATTCCAAACAAAGAATTTGAAGAATTTGAGAGTGCTTCCAAATGAAGAAAAATGTACTGCTACACTGACGTTCATAATGGATGAGGTTGTTTGGCATCTGTAGTTTAGACTTTAATTTCAAAGTCTCTTCATGTACAAATTAATTTATTTTTCCCTTGGACTTAATGTGATAGTTAGGCTATTGACTGGCCCTAGAAATATAAAGGTCTTTTTTTGTCTCACATCCAAATATTTTGCTTTTGAGCAGAAAACATTCCACAACACAGCCCTCAGTCTTCCATTGAGAGATACCTAGTGTGGTAGTTGAATGCCTCAAAGGTACCTAAGTTTAATGGAACTGCATTAATGCCTTCAGGACCCATTGCTGTGCACCCTATCCCTATAACAATTGCCCAGTATTAGGAAACTTGCCCATATGGTTCTAAAAGAGATTGAACATTGTTGTTCCACTGGTAAGGAAGCCTTAGGATGTGCTCAAGTTCTTTTAAGTGATGCTCCTGTTAAGTTTTAGGCCTCTGACAATAGTAGTGTTCTTCAGGTAGGCTAACCAGAGAAATCTATTTAATTCTTTATCAATAAAATACTGTCTGAGCTGTATCCTGAGATTTACCTTAAACCCGAAAGGGTTTCCTTTCAGCCAGTCAATCCACTTCGACAGTGGCTAGAGCTCATCTGAAGAATGCAGAGGCTGGATTATACATTGTGGAGGTTTATAATGTTCCACTTTTCTGCCTGAAGAATACTTAATTCTCTCTTGTGGTTTTCTTTATTTTGTTCCTAGTGCTGCATTAAAAAAGAGTAATTCAGAGAAAATTGATTTTGAATTTAACATCATGATCTTAAAAACTTCTGAGTGTCAGTAAACTGCTTTCCCTCCAAGGATTTTTTTTTATTTGAGTAAACGTCACAGTATTTGGTCTTGATTAGGATTACCCAATGATTGTGCAAAAAAAAAAAAAAAAATGATACATTCACATAAGAAGGAGGGTGAAGCCATCAGTGGAGGAAAAGTCTTTTTGAGAAATAATGCAAAAACAAAAATGGGAGCATCTGAATATCTGAAGTCAGACATATGAAAGTAGAGAATATGCTGATGGTAAATAGCAATATTTATTGGGAAGTGGATATGTCCCATTAAAAACATATTACTGGAAATTGTCCTATTTCGATAGGCTTTATTTTTAAAGAGATAAGAAAAAAAGAAAAAGAATGTAATGATCAGAAGTCCAGCTTTGTTCATCTAAATGGAGTAAAGAAGAAGCAGATTAAGCTTTCTGTTTTCAAACTAAATTGAGAAAGTCAGTGAAGTCAGCTATATTGAGTAGTTTAGAGATCAGAATTTATTTTAGACAAGGGTGCAAAAGTTACTGAGAAACTTGCAATCTGTGTAATGTGAGGAGGGAAAGTTCTGTGTTCCACTGAATGATTGCACAGTTCTTAAAGTAAGTTTTGGAGTAAATGGAGACCCAGAAAGGAAGCGAAGAACATCATCAAAGAGGGCCATCTCCTGGCGGTCAGGAAGTGTGGGGCTGTAGTGACAATTACTGGAAGTTAAACTGAACTTAATTCTAAGAAAGATATTTAAAATAACAAGAAAGTATTACTTTAGCTGTGCCAGTAAGCTTCCTGGGGAGGAAACTTAGAACCCCTGAGTAGTCTGAGTGGAGAATGAAACTAAATGTAATCCAGGTATCGTTTAAATGTAGGAGAATACTTGGCTCTAATTTCTGGAAAAGACAGATTTTCAAGTAAAGGCATGATGGAATTGAAGGGGAATGTTAAATAGAGATTATTAATGAACAGTGTCTCTAGTAATAATTAAAACATCTGAATGCTGAGTACCCCGTGTTCAAGGATATTGATAAATGCTGCTGTGTAGTGCAATTTTTATTCTTTCGGTTTTATGGCTGATACTATATAATTGAAGGAAAGGAAATGTAGTCTCTACTGCAGAGGGAGTAAGTCGTTTACTTAGGGTAAGAGCAAAACAAGTGATGGCAAATAAACTGCAAGCATAATAGGATGACCATTATGTGTGCAATGCTCCAGCAGTATTTTGTTAAGGAAAAAATAAATTAAAAAAATAGAAAATGGCATAACTTTTAGTGCAGGTTGATCATGTTAAACAGGAGGTAGTGGCCAACTAACCTGCTAGCCTTCTTTCAAAAGAAACATGTTTTAAAGAAATATGTTAAGTCTGTCTAGCCCTCAGTAAGCCATCTGATGTGGTACCACAGAAGATGTTATGAAGTAGAGAATATGAGGATTAGTGAAATAAAGTAATTGTAAGACAAATAGGTGACAACACATTGTAATGAAAGAATTATATTTTTAGGGGAGTTCAACGGTTTATGATTGAACAGATCTTAGCCAATATTTTCATTCATTGCCTTGGCACAAAGTGTGAAACTGCAGTACGGATTTCACAGGAACAATATTAGAAGGTAGTATCCAGTGCAAGAATAAATGGAAAATTTAGGCAGAAATGAACCTTTCCAAGAGACAGCATGAAACAATATGAACTACAGTATCATACTAGCAAGAAATTTTGCTGTAAACTGCAACCATCTTGTTATGAATGAATAAGGAGAGCAAACATTTGGGTCTGTTACAGGGTGACTGTGAAACTACAACATGATGTGGCATGACCAGATTTTATCAGGCAAGGTATTTTTAGTAGGGGAAACAAATGCTGTCCCGAGACTAAACTGATCAGACTTCATTTAGTATGCTGGGGCTGTGATTTTGTTCCTTTTCCATGTTTAAGACTGATTTAAACAAAAGAAAGGATATGGAGCCTCATTTAGAAAAATAGCAAAGAGAACTTTATATATTTAATAATATTTAATAATAGTATATATATATACTATTGAATTTGTTTGATAGAAGCTTTGGACTTTCAAAAAGAGGAAATAAAATCTGCTATCAGATTCATCAGAATAGATGAACTTGTACATTCTTCATTAGTAAAACCAAACTTATCTATTTATATTGTACACCTCTATTTTATTTAACCTATTTAAGTTGTGTTTAAGAAGCTGAGATAGGTCTAAACTAAAACCACAAATGAATGGAATTTTATGTTTTTAGAACACGCAGGTTCAGAATGGCAGGTTGTGTCTAGTTGTCTCTATTGAGAGCTGTAAGATTTTGAAGAAAGAGAGTTGAGAAGTGTCCATTTAGGCTTTGTCATGAAATAAAACTACTATATATAATAAAATCATTTGTTATTGTCATTAATATTGTGATATTTATTATCAAAGCCTCCAATAACCAAGATCATCTTCTTTTGTTTTCATATCAGGAGGATCAAATGAAAACGGAAGCATGCACCACAGCCCAGATTCTGATGGAACATTTATTTCTTACAGGTCAGTAGTTTTTGGTATTTATTTATTTTTTTTTATCTATTTATTTATTTAACCATAATAGATTAACATAATGTATTTAAAGTGAAGGAGCAAGTCTACATTTTAAGGGTATTGTACAGTTTAAGTTGTAACAGTCAGACTGATTAAAGAACAATCTGAAAAACTTGCTTTATGAGAAAACTTCAAAGTGCTTAACTAATGAAAGCATTGAAGCATTAGGTGTCTGATTTTCTCCAAAATAACTGGATCTATAGATAACATGAAACTCTAACAGCATTTATTAATTATTCTATTAAAAAAAAAAACAAGATTTGTTAAATTTGACATTTTCTGAAAGTAAGGTTTCACTTCTATTTGGAGGTAAACAGCAGTTAAAGAAACATGGTACACAACAACTTTTTACAGCACTGTTGTTAAACTTAATTCTTGACTATGGTAAAATAAAATGAAGACTACCACTATACTATTTTGAATTCTCATAGCACACTAAAACGTGTAGTTTCTATGGAGCTTTTTTCGTTCGTAGTTTTCTGCGGTGTATGCTTAAGAGGTGAGAGCAGGTAGGCAGGAGGAACCCTGTCCTGGTTGCAGCTGGTGGATGGGGAACTTCCCATCCTGGTCTGGGGAGTTGGCTTCGCAGCTGGGGGAGACTTGCAGGGATGCAGCAAACATCAGGAACAGAGGACAGGTTTGCAGGTACACAGTGGGCCAAGGGAGCTTTTATTTACAGACCCTTTCAGTTTTCTGTATCCTAAAAATTCCTTCATCAAATTTATGTTCTGATGAAACCCAGCTTGTGAGGATACCCCTTGAGTGTGGTTAGGATCCTTGCTGCTGGCAGAGCTCTTTCAGGGTCTTCCTGACTCAATTTCCTGTTACAGTTGTGTTCTCTAATGCATAAAGAAAATTTGAATAACCCAATACACTTACAATGAGTGCAGATAACTACTTGCATTGAACAAAGACCTCAAAAACATCACTCCAAATATCCTTTTGCTTTCCAGGTGAGAAACACACAAATACATAAAATAAAGTAAGCAGCCTCTGAAAATCAGCAAAATAGAAGTTAGTCAGATTTGCAAAGGGGAGGCGTTGAGGACTTCTATGCCATTAATTGCCACACACTTATATCTGAAAGCGGTTAACTCCCAAGCCCCAGCTGACTGTACCTGCTACAGGAAAGCGGGAAGGGGAAACTGGCTGCAGTTGGACTGTGGTTTCCTGAGTGTGTTCCCTGTGGGGCTGAGCTCTTGTCTTTCCTCCACACCGTCCTCTTCACTCCTGCACTGGGACTCATCTCAGCAAACCAGCCGAAGGGGGCTGAGCTAGCCCAACCCTTTGGTACAGTGAGTTTTCTAATAATTTAGGTCATCGTATCCGTCTCCCCAAGACTGATACCAAGATGAGGCTGAGATGAGTATTGGTGCTAGTGTAAGGAAAGGGGACTAGAACACGAGACTAGAAATAAGTGGGAGGATGAATCATGGCATCACTTAGTTAAATCAGCCTAAGTTGTAGTGGACACAGTCCCCCACAGTCTCTGGACTATCAACCTCAAGATTCAGAGGACATACACCTGGTGTTACAGATGTTTTTGGTCAATCCTTTTGGAATATTGCAGCTTGTTGCTAAAAACTTGCCTAGTTAGAAACATTCTGGTGGTGCCCTAAGCCTATTCCTATAGGCCAAGCCATCTTTAATGTTTTGCAATCAACTAAAAGACAAAGTTGGCCTTTGTGTCTCTATTCTTTAGTTCAAAGTGCTTATAATAAAAAAGGTCTTAGCTGCCACTTCAACAGAATAATAATCATATTCTGTCAGAGAGGATTACAACACAATTTGCAAAACTGAAGTTAAGTTATATTTTAAAATCAGTCCCATGTCTTTATTGCACTGCCAGTGTATTAAATTATTGGTATAATTAGAGGCAAGATGATAAAGCAAGCGAGTACAGTATATAAAAAAAAACTCTGGCTTTTAATAGCTGGCAAGCTAACACTGTTATTAAGTAGTATTACAGTATTTAAGGTGTGAAATGAGTATTTTCTGCTCGGTGGCAAGTAACTCCTATCATATAATGAGATTGGCTGTAAATTTGCTGGTTGCGTTGAATATTATGTTGATAGTTAAAGTTCTGTGCTGCATGTTATATAAAAATGAACAGTTAGTATCTTATGAAAGACTAAAAATGAATCTTAAATTGCCTTGAAAGATAACAATAGTAGATCCAATAGTAGATCTGTGTAATTTATTTAAGGACTCATTGGACATTCTGTCATACTTTAGGATATTTCCAGTTAATATTATTTCAGTAAATCAGCAATTTGATAAAAGTGATGATAGTTTTGTTTATCCAATGTGTTTCAGTCTATTGTACTTTTAAAAAGCCTTGGTATTAGATTCTTGCCCTAAAGAGGTCGTGACATCTTTGGATCACAGTAGATATTATGCTTGTAGAATATGTGCAAAATGATACTGAAATTTTTTACTGAAAGAAGTGCTTTTTTCTTTTACAAAGAAGTCTCTTTGTAATTCATTTAGGAGAAATAGCAACTCCAAATGATTAAAAACACTTAATTGTGAATGCTTTTTGCTGTTAAAGTGCTCCTTACTACAATAAAAAACATGCCAGCATGGCAGTAAGGTAAATTTACTTGATACACCCCTTTTTTTAAGTTACACTGTTCAAGACTTCATGTGTTAGTTTTTGGGTTTCTTTTTTTTAAATGGAGTTTTTGGATTTTGCTTGTACTCATCGTAGCACAGATTTAATGCCCCTTATGTTCAGATAGTGAGCATTTCCCTTTAGGTCATAAAGTTTGTAAGTAATGTAAATGATAAGCTCATGTGACTGGCACATATTTCTAAATATTCTGTAAGTTTGTGAATGCATCCTTTCAGGTCACAGATAATTTTCTCATTGATCTTCAGGTTCTGAGGAAAGCATTCTTAATATACTTGAGAAAAGCTTTATGAATATAATATTAAAGAATATTTTCTAGTACTATGTCATCAGAGTTTTAAGTTCACTCGTAGAAAAAAATGAACAAGGTATTGGATATATCTTTAAAAATGCAAGAAACGTTGGAAAAAATGTTTGAGCTGCACTGAGCTGCACTGTACTGTAGTGTTTTACTGCCATGGTTGAAGCCCTTTCAGGATGTATAAATTGGCCAGACATGACCAAAAGGAAAAGGGAGGAAAAAAAAAAAAAGCACAAGCCTCCAGTATCTGCAATGCAGTGCCACTGGAAAGTCGAAATACTGCCTTTCTCTTGCCTTCCCAAGGGCAGCTGACCTTCTCCTCGCCAAAGAGGTGAACCCCTTGCCAGCACATATGACTACAGACTATTACATTAATCTGTTTAGCCTCAGTACCAGCTGCTTGCATGTTTTTAATTATCTTATTAGATAGTATAACAGTGACCTATGAAATAAAATGAAGGTGAGTATTTTTTGACTTTATTTTACAGGCTATTTTTCTAAATATATTTTAATGACCTAATTATGACTTTTAGGGAGAGCCATTGATGCAGACATTCAATTTGGCTGATAGACTCTAACATCTCAAGGGCACTTATTTTCTTCAAAGGTGGATTCAAACATTAATATTGCTTGTAATAAATATATAGCCCCCCCCAAAAGCTCCTTTTTCATACGTGTGTTGTTGACTGACTTTATGATTTAAAAACCCATGACCACTGTGCTGGATTATTTCTTAATGCATCCCTGCATTTGTAAATAAGTTTAATTTCTGACCCACATACTACGGTGGTTGAAGATATTTCCAGCATGACTTACACTCCACGATAATTCTGTTTGCTCCAAGTTCCAGTATAGGCAGACGCTGTGTATTCCTGCTTTGGCTGTTATTTCAAATAGACAGCAGTTCTGGTATATGAAAGACTTTTGTAGTCTGTTTTCTTTCCTTGACTTCTTGCACATTCTGGTTACCAGATGTTTTCTTTCTCATTGCAAAAAGGCAGTGCAGCCCTGCTGGCTCAGGCACGTTTCTTGTGCCCTAGCCAACAACTGCAGGGCTGGTACTGAGCGCGCAGGAAAAGACAGCAAGGGGTGCAAGCTGTTCCTGCCCGTTCCTATCCCCTAGCATGGGTGGGTTGTGACGCTGGTTTGATTCCTGGGTGGGCTTTTCTAGGCCGCTGTGCCAGAAATGGATACATATCCTCTCTCTGTATTTTCTAGACATAGGGTTATTTCATAAGATGTAAGCAATTTAAATACTTCCACCTTGTGGAACTCTCATGTCTTAGTCTGGGAACCAACCCTTTCCCCACTACACAAGCATCCTTAGTCTTCTGCAACATAGGCAGGTAGTATCCCTTTGTTTTGTTTTGTAAGTCACTTCTGTACAAGGATAACTTCTTAATTTTTTCCCCAGTTTTTTTTCACATTAGATGTGAAACCTAACCAGCAGCCGTAAAGAGTATTTCTATTGGGTTTTTCACATATTTTGATTTATAGTAATGTTAGGAGGCCTAGCAGTGAAGTAGCACTTCACTCCCTTGTTGCAAGGAGGCTTCTCACAGCCTCCTTTCACCTTCCCTGCAACCATTTGTTAGAGGGCTTCCTGGAATTCCTTGCAAAGAGGCATTTCCATACAAGTTCATTTTATCTGTAGAACCATATACTCTGTCCTTGAAGTTTCTGATCCTTCTGAACTTCTGACCTTACTTGTGTATAAACCTCCTCTGTGCCAGCACTCTCAATTTCTCCCTGTATGTGAAGATGTTGCAATTAGATGTTACAGAGCTTCATTTCCAGAAGGAAAACTGGCTCTTTGCCCTGATGGCAGGTATCTTCCAAAGCACTTGGGTGCAAATCCAAGGAGATCCAGTGAAAGCACTCTTTGACATCCAGAACTTGAAGGTTTCCGTTTTCCTCTGACTTTTTCCAAACTATTTTCATTTCTTATCCTGTTCAAGGGCCCTTGTAAGATCTCCTGATGGATCTCCTCAGACTTTTTGTTTTTTTGGCTTCCCCAGCTGATCCACTCTGCAGTCTTTGCCTTTTGCCCCAAGGAATGTGCTAGAGATATGATAGGCCGCAAAAAAATAGAGTTATCACAGAGGAGCTGAAACCTCATGTGCCAAACAAACAGAGCCATTTCCTGCAGGATGGAGCAGAGATCATTGTTCTTGGAGGGATAACGCTCAATCTAGAAGTATGATGCAGATTTTTTTACAAAGCCAATATAATATATTTTGATGTATATCAGAAAACAAAAGTAGTTCATACAATGAGTTTAAAAGAAAGACATAGCTCAGGAAATAATACTTAGTTTGGGTTCATACAGTGTATTTGCATTTTGGGGAAATAATATGACCCACAGATGTGAATGTTGTATAAAAGTATGATCTTTTTGCAGGTGAATACACAGGTCAGGTGTAACTACTGATGTCTAGTATAATAAACTTCGAAGGTGTTTTTCAGTAATCAAAAGAAACAACAATCTTTTTCAACTCTCAAAATACATTTTATTTGTTAATCTACTCTATGTCATTTACACGGTCATTTAGCAATGTGGTTAAATGTACTTTATTTTAGAACAAAACATTTAACTTTCACTAAAAAGTTACTAAGCCCTAGTATTTTTTAAAACCACACAAACAAAATTAGTTTGTTCTGAATTTGGAAGGAGATTTATGGCAGTAGGAAAAGAAATAAGATGTATATGAGTGAAAAACATGACTTTTCTCAGCAAAATTAAACTATATGCCTTTAGTAAATTGCAAAAATTTCAAATGAACAGGACAGCATAGCATATGAGGTCAGATATGTCAGCAACATTTTTTTTTGTGTTTAAAAAAAAAAAGATCTTCCCTTCTGGTAAGCACCATTAGTCCTTTAGTAAACTTCACAGAGAAAAAACAGCAGAAAAATGCTGTGTTTTTTTTTGATTTTGGCCTGCCAGACCTTTCACAGATGCTTCTTTCTAACTTAACATCTGGCAATAGTTAATTATTGAAAAGGTATTTAAAGATTTGAAGTAATTATTAAAAGTTCAGAAGCTCAGGAGGTCTAAGCCACTCTATGAACTTCAGCATTACAGACCTTTCGAAACTCTGCACTTATATTGTGTTTGCACCAACATGACTAACTCTGGCAGGTGAATGAATATTTTTCTTGGGATTGAGGTGCACATTTTGAGATCAAATTGGTATTCCAGTATGTCTGTGAAGTAGAGTCAAGGAGTGCTTGTTAATATAATTCAGACTTTCAGATGGCTTTAAGAAGAATGCTTCCAGAGAAGCTACACAGTTCCAAGGATTACAAGTATTGTCCCAATTCTAAAATTACTTCAGTAAAAATGATTAAATGGTCTATTTTAACTACAGTGAAAGGTATCTCAATGCCAGATCCAGAACTGATATGAGAGATGCAATATATGTCTGCAAAGAGTTCCTCTGACAGTACAATCTTAAGTCAGCTCTACAGGCTATATGACACTTAAACCGATAGCTTAAATAACTTAGACAATCGCCTGAAATTTTGGTGATTTTTATGTATTAAGGAAGTGATTTTTTTAGCTTACTTCACACAAACCTTTCTAACTGTACATCTGCCAATATTAAATGAGACCTGAACTGTTTAGAAAATCTGGCCTTTGATTTTGAGCCTCCCAGCAGTGCAGCCATGCATATTCACACTTCCATGGCTGTTAATTCTGCCTCGTATCCTGAGGCGGGAGTTTGGGATGCAACAGAAAACATACACGCATTTTCCAAGCAGTTTGAAAAGTCTTCACATGAAAGCTGTCAAGTGGATTTTCAGGATATCAAATAAAAAAAAGGTATAATTCAGAAATGTTTTTCTTTTAAAACTTATGAATTGCTTTTCTTTTTTTTTCTCTACCTCGGGGAATAAACTGTTTTTATTACATTGCTGGCTGTTCCTTCACCTTTTTTCTAAAATGTTCACTTTGTGGTATAATGAATAATAAGAACTATGCATGTTCCTTGGATATATGTTGAATATTTGAGAAGAACTACTACCTGTTCTAAAAAAGAAGATAAGTTTACTCTAATGTGCCTATCAGTAAAGGCTTCCAATTGCAAAACATATACCATCACTATTGGCAAATATGTTTTCTTTCTGACACCAGTCTGTTGCTTCGCTGGGTACCTTTGGGAAGCCGAGTTGGATATCAGACATTGAAAAGAACTCATTTTGATATTAACAACATAGTATAAAAATATGAAATAGGCTTTTTCTGGGAACATGCCTGCCATTTTATTCTAGATAATTTTACAAGTTTTAGCAGCACTACTCAAGAGTTTTCTTTGGGTCTCTATGAAACTATCCATTTGTACTTGAATAATGGTCTAGAGGGTGAAATAAGCTTGAGATTTAGATTGCAGTCTAGAATATATTTGCAAATGTTCATACCTTCCAGTAGCATTGCAGTACTCATTTCATTGTCTGAAAATATTCCTTATTTTCTAAATGTTGTTGTAAATCATAGAATCATAGAATAGAACCATAGAATGCCCAAGGTTGGAAGGGACCTCAGAGGTCATCAAGTCCAATCCCCCTGCACACGCAGGGTCACCTAGAGCATGTGGCACAGGGCTGCATCCAAACGGGTTTTAAAGATCTCCAAAGAA
>JAVCKT010021579.1:0-13560 GCA_032273925.1 Rhynchotus rufescens
TTTCTTTTCTTTTCTTTTCTTTTCTTTTCTTTTCTTTTCTTTTCTTTTCTTTTCTTTTCTTTTCTTTTTCTCCCCTCCTTCTCCCCGCAGGTTTTACTGACAGCCCTGGAAATCAGAGGACTTTCATTTTTCTCAGCAGACTAAGCACAGTCAGACTCGCCCGGGTGAAAGTGCTCCTCTTTCCCTCTGCGCTTAGAGACGCTTTCCGCAGGAGCGGGCTGGAAAGGCTGCATGGTCCCGGCCCGCAGGCGCGGAGAGCAGGGCGGTCTGCAGCCGCGGCGGCGTCGAGCGCGGCTCTGTGCGCGCTGCCCCGCTGGCGGCTCCGGGCCCATCGGCTCCCGCCCCGTCGCGGCTGCCCCCGCGGGGTCTGCTCTCCGCTCCTGGCGGCCGCAGCACCGCGCACGAGCTGCACTCCCGCCGTCCGAGGCCCCGGTGAGCACGGTCTTCCCGCGCCGCCCTGAGGGCTCCGCGCGGCCCCACGGGCCGGGGAGGCCGCACCTGCTCCACCCAGACCCGCCGCGAGTCCCACTGGCCGCCCCCTCCACGCTGCGCTCCCGCGCAGCCCGTTACTTACTGGCGCAAACACCTCCGTCTCTCTGCAGCGCTGCCTCTCGGGGCCGGCCCCCGTCCGCCTGCGTGTCCGGCGCGTGGAGGCAGCCGCTCTGTCCCCTCGGGGCATCTCCGGGCGCCCCTCCCCAGCCCCCTTCCCCGGTGCTCGCGCCCGTGGGCCCGGCCGCTCCCGCTGTGGCGTGTCCCGTGTCCCGCGCCCCGGGGGGAGGCGCGTTTCCCTCGCGCGCCTCTTCCCGCCGGGGCTCTGCGCGGCCCGCGCGTTACCGCTGCTTTAAACAAAGCGGCGGGCCAGGTACGAGCCAATTGCGAGGAGCCCGGCAAGGCGAGGGAGAGCCGGTGCCACGCGAGAAACGCTGGACGGGAGGGACCGGAGGAGGGGGAGGGAAGCGAACACAAAGCGGGGAGCAGCGCCTGGAGCCGGCCAGGCTGCAGGACGGGGTGGGCGACACTGGCCCCCCCTGCGGGTGGGGGGACTTTCCCGGGAAACTCCCTCCCGCCCAACCCCCCCCGTGCAGCCCCTGGCCTCCCCACTGTAGACGGGATGCGGTTTTATATTGGAAATGAGGGGCAGGGGGAGGAGATGGTGAGCGCACGGAGTGATGAGTGTGTGGTGTCAATCAGAGGGGTTTTGTGTCTCCTTGACTCCTGATGGTCCGTGGCTGAGGTGTCCCGGGTGGCACCACAATGAATATGAATAGGGGTCCTTGCTAAATGGGACAGTCAAAGCGCACCGCCCTGAATAATGGCACGTCATCCTAACTAGACGATTATACATAGGAGGGCTCCTTTTGTCTCTGCTCTCTGCTGCAGCTCTATAAAAGCCCCTCTTTTTCAGGCTGAGGTTAGTCCAAGCATACACTAACTAGCCATCCTGTAAACAGGCTGAATAACCAGGGGGAGAGAGAAGGAGAGGGAGAGACTGGAGAGAGAGGGGGCTGAGGGGCTTTTTCTTCCTCCTCCTCTAGCTTTTTTTTTTTTTTTTTTTTTTTTTTTTTTTTTTTTAAGTCTTCTCCTCCCAGAGCCGGCTATCTGTTTATTTATTTTTAATCTCATTTTCGTTGTTTTTTCAAAGGAGACTTGTCTTGTTCTGTCACCTCCAGAGCAGGGAAGAGTTTCTTGCTCAGAAGCCCAAGTACAATGAATTCTGACTCCAGCTCTGTCTCCAGCAGAGCTTCCTCGCCAGACATGGATGAGATGTACCTGCGAGACCACCACCATCACCACCACCACCACCACCACCAAGACAGCCGGCTCAACTCCGTCTCCTCCACCCAGAACGACCTGGTGCAGAAGATGTCCGGGGAAGGCCTCTCCAGGACGAGCTCCAAGGCCGGAGGGGAAGGCAGCAAGTACAAAATCAAGAAGCAGCTCTCGGAGCAGGACCTGCAGCAGCTGCGGCTGAAGATCAACGGGCGGGAGCGCAAGAGGATGCACGACCTCAACCTCGCCATGGACGGGCTGCGCGAGGTGATGCCCTACGCGCACGGACCTTCCGTGCGGAAACTCTCCAAAATCGCCACCCTCCTGCTAGCCAGAAACTATATCCTGATGCTCACCAGCTCCCTGGAGGAGATGAAGAGGCTGGTGGGCGAGATCTACGGGGGGCACCACTCCGCCTTCCACTGCGGCACGGTGGGACACTCGGCCGGGCACCCCCCGCACGCCGCGGGCGCCGTGCACCAGGTGCACCCCATCCTGGGCAGCACCCTCTCCTCCGCCAGCACCCCCGCCTCGCTGCCCGCCTCCCTGCCGGCGCTGGGCACCATCCGGCCGCCCCACTCGCTGCTCAAGGCGCCCTCCACCCCGCCGGGCCTCCAGCTGGGCAGCGGCTTCCAGCACTGGGCGGGCTTGCCGTGCCCCTGCACCATCTGCCAGGTGCCCCCCCCGCCGCACCTCTCGGCCCTCAGCGCCTCCGGCATGGCCCGCATCGCGGGCGACACCAAGGACCTGCTCAAGTGACCGGGCGCGGGCGCGGGGGGGCGCGGGGGGGACCCCCGTCAGCTGCCCGCAACCCCGGCGCGCGCGGGCGTGGGTGGCCGGGACCCTGCCAAGGTAACGCGCTTAGGTGGCTGCTGGGGCGGCGTGGTCTTGCTGTGCTGAAAAGAAGGAAAAGGAGGGGGGGAAAACTCCCTGTTGTAAAAATAATAATAATAATAATAATAATAGCAATGCCGCTCGTGGTAATAAAATGTAAATATTTCCTTAAAATGGATGAAAAAAAAAGGGACATGGTTGTCATTGTAGTGTTCACAGCTACTCAGAGAGGATGAGATCCGTTTGGGGCTTCTTCTTTTCGGGGATTTTCCTTTTATTTTGAACGGGAACATTTCAAATATATATATATATATATATATTCCTGCTCCAAGCCACGGTCTGGAAGCAGAGTGAATGGAGTCCCACCGTAGCTCAGAAGGAGTGCATGCATGCTTCGAACTGAACCCTCTAAACATGTTGTACAGGCAATGATGTGGTTTTCCTTGTAACAAGGACTTCACAGTGAATTGACTGAAGTTTATTTCAGACTCGGTTGCGATGGGTTTTGTTGTTAGCGCTTATTTTTCTTCTCTCTGCGCGCCTGCTTGAAAAATAAAAAGTGGGGAGAGAAGGAAATCGTGCAAAAACACTACACAACAATCGTCTTCCTGGTCTTCTTTGCCAAATCTTCGTCTCCCGTACTAGTTCAGCTGGCCGAGGTCCCCATCACTTAATTCCCTTGTTGGTTCTGGGTTTGTTTTGTTGTCTTTTTTTTTTTTTTTTTGGCATGTGGGGGGTCGGCGCTTGCCAGATCGGTGACTTTTCTTCTTAAATCGTAATCCTTGTTGCTGTTTATTTCCTGTTTGGTAAGTTTTCCTGGGCATTTGCTTGAAACGATGTTATTAAAAATTTCGTTTGTTTGTTTTGTTTAGGGCTTGAAAGACAACACCATGTCTTTATTTTTTATATATTCTTGATATCTATCGATATATTTATTATTGACCAGTGTTTCTGGATGAGATTTCCAAATAAAAAGATAAAAAATGAGATACAAGCTGCTAGTTTCGCCTTTGTCTGGGACGATGAACTGAGAAAAGGATAACACGTTTGATCACCTCGGTTTCGCTGTGACTTTTCTAAGCCAGATGGACGGAGGAGGCTGGTAACTCCACTTGTGTGGCTCGCGGGTCGCACTGCCTTGGAAATAGCAATAAAAACGAAAGCAATTGCCCAAACACCCCTCTGTGTGTGTGTGTGAGCGTGTCCTTTGAGTTGCAGGACTCTCTCTGTCCGCACCGTGCTGGAAGGGTGCACGAATCCCCGAGCTAGTGACCAAGAGGCAGGAGGGCGGGCCCCGCAGCCACAGTTGGTGCAAAGCGGGGCAGATGTTTTTATAACTAAAAAGTGTCATTTTCGGGGCAGGGGGGGAGGTGGGGGACGATGGGGATAGGGGACATCCAACTGTCAGACCTCTTCCGGGAAGGAAACCGAAGCCTGAAAAACCAAGTGGAAGAACCAACTGCTCCGGGACGGGAGGTGCTGCTCCGGGAGGGAAACGGCTCCCGATGGGAGCGGTGAGGAGCTCCCTGAGGGAGCAGGCCCCGCTGCCGGGTCCCGCGAGGACAGCTGGATCCGCCAGGATCGGTCGAGATTCCCGCTCGCTGCTTCCGTACGGGCAACGGGGGCACCTCCCCGGCCCAAGTCCCTTCCCCGGGGCAAATGCAGAGAAGGGAGGGTGCTGCCGTCGAGGCAGGAGCAATTCCCTGCCTGGCGGGGTAGAGCTGCTCCCGGGAGCGGAGGGGCTGGGAAGAAGGGCTCCGCCAGGGGCTTGTTTCCATCGGAACTGGGCAGGGAAAAGGTGGGGGACAGTGAACTGTTTCCTTCGGTGACCGGTGCAGCACCCCATGGAGATACCGTCGGAGAGGGACTTGGAGGAACACGGGGAAGGCGACTCCCTTCCTCAGAAAGCACAGTGCTGGCACGTGAGGGTGGGAGAGCATTTAAATCCAGACGCGGGACAGCTTCTCGAAGATACCTAAAGTAATCGCACTGATGAAAGAGCTATGCAACATCATAACTACTAATTTGTTAAGACACGAGAAAGCATAAACATCTTAAAATAAATAGGACAGATATATTTGGACCAAAACCATACTAAACTAACGAATCATGTTGTAAAACGATAACTCTGAGTTAAATAAATCCGGCCAGCACTTCAACAAGATGCTCTAGAGCTTCTGCAGTTTCCTTTCCTTTCCTTTCCTTTCCTTTCCTTTCCTTTCCTTTCCTTTCCTTTCCTTTCCTTTCCTTTCCTTTCCTTCCCGCCGTCCCGGGACGTGCCGGGGCTGCGGGCTCGGTGCGAGGCGCAGTGCCCGGATCCCCGCGGAGCTGCATCCCGAGAGGGAAAAGACACCGGGGGAGGTGGGGGTCTGGTGCGCGGGACGTGGAGGGAGCAGGGAGCCGTTCCTGAGCCAAAGGCAGGTTTGGCGGGCAGATTTTCAGCCCTTCCATTCAGGCCCTGCACGCAGACCCATCTCCTCCCTCCTCTGGTGCTGGAGGACAGCAGGAAAGCGAGCGCGGCTGCTGCAGCCGCGGGGCTCCGCGATCCCCCCGCTTCCCCTCGCTTGGGCGCCCGGCTCAGGGCGCTGCTCCCGGGGCGAGGGCGGCGGGCGCGCACGGAGCCGCTCTTCGCTTCCCCGGGCAGGAGCCGCCGAGCTTGCGAGTCCCCGAGGAGGGAGCGAGACACGCGTGTCCCCGAAGCCCTCCCCGAGCCCGGGGCTATGTCCCCGGGAGCCTCAGGGCGCCAGCGCCGCACGGAGCCTCTCGCCTCCTCAGTTGGCCTTTCTGGCCCTTGGAGACGGGGAGAGGGGCAGCGGATCCGCCGAGACGCCGCTTCCTTCTCTCTTCCGACGTGGGAAAATCCCGCGCCACGTGCGATGAGACACTGCAGAGCCTCCAGAGGAGGTTTCCTCGCCTGCTGCTTACAGGGGAGGAAACCTCGGCAGAAACCCGAGCAGCTCCTGCCGGTCCCTCGTCCCCGGTGCCCACTCGGGATTCAGCCTCGGTCACTGGCCTCTTCCCGCAAACTGCACCTTGCTCCGTGTCCCAGAGCTCCGGGGCTACCGAGCGCTGGGGCGGCCGCTGGGCCAGGGGCTCCCGGGGGGCTCTGGTTCCCCTCCCGCTCCGCTTAGGGGCTTTAAATAGAGGGGAAAGAGGGAACCGGGAGTCGCTGCCAACGGGGCCTTCATTCGCTTATATGTACATATATACGTTTCTATATGTATGTCAGTACAATATATATTATATATACTTATATATATAAACACATGCAAAGTGGATGTGGTTCCTTTTCAGATGAATATCAACGGGTTTTGTTTTCCACTAGATCCCACGTCGGATCGGGAGATGTAGGTTACTCGTGACTCGGCCCCACTGGGAAGCAGTTTCCTCTCCCTTCCCAGTGCCTCCCAGTTCCCATGGGCACTGACATCCCCCTCACCCCAACCCCTTCATAGGCTCACTGCAAACTCGACACCGATCCTCCCCCCTCCACCCCGGCCCTAGGCGTTTGATTTAACTCCCTCAGTTGTTTGGTTTCTTTTGCCCCCCTTGCGATCCCCCCCGTCTGAGAAGCCAGGGCGGCGCTGCCCCCTTGAGGGGCGCCTTTCCCCCTGCTGCTAAACGGGGGCCGGTGGGGGAGGCGGCGAGGCCGGCTTGTGTTTTGATTAATATGGAAATAAAACGCAGAAATAGCAGCAGTACTTAGCTTCATTGCTTCAGTTTAGAGATTTATTGGCGAAGAGATAAACATTAGTCCGTGGGCGAGCTCAGTAATTCACAGCCTCCATCATTTATTACCAAATGAGCAAATCGTTTTTCTTGAAATCAGCAGAGAGAAAAAGGAACTTTTTTTTTTCTTTCTTTCTATTTTTTTTTTTCCCCTAGCGGGACATCCACCCTAGTTCTGACTCAGCTGCTGCCTGCCTGCCCCTGGCATGGGGGCTGTGGCCCAGCTGCTTTGGTCAGGTGTCCATTTGCCAATCAGACTAATGAGTTTATCATGGATCCCTGTCTCTTAAAATGTACATTTCCCGCTCTGCCTTGCCTCTAACTTTCTTTATTATATCTTACCAGGAAAATCTGTCTATTCTTTGCAGCCCTCCTTTCCCTCCTGCAGAAGCAGGTACGCAGAGCTTTGAGCTGGAAAGATTTGTCACAGAATAACACAGAGTAAAGATTTGTCACAGGACAACATTGCTCTGCTGCTGGGGGGAAAAAAGGTCAAGGCTGAGAGGGGCCTATAATCTTTTATTAGACGCAGTGATATACTTGGGGAAAAATGAACCCTCTAGGGGCACGCAAGCCTGTTTGTAGCTCTGGAAAGGAAATAGCAAGCTAAGTGAAAATCAAATGCTAAAACGTAAGTGGGCATCTTTCACAGGGCTTCTGGTAAAGCTAAGGGCTTAAGATGCTTTACATTTGGTGCCGACGGAGGTGCCCTAAGATACCTGAGCTGTCCACACTGTGCTGACAAAAACGATCCAGGACACTCCTGTTCTTCTGGATCTGAACCAGAATGTGGGTGGGATATCTGAGTGGTGATAAATAACTGCATTTAGGCAGACGATTTTCGCCTTGTTTATCATTTGCATTCTTTGTTACTTAAAGTAATGAAACTGGTTAGAATTGGGAAAGGCTTGTGGGCTACAGAAATAAAATTGGCAGGAGCTGCTAAACTTACACCATGCCAGAGGGATGATGCAGTTTTTAATAGTGTGAGCTATAGGTGCCCTCCCTGTGGCACATCCAATAATTACTGAGTAGAAAACTGACAACACCAGAAGAGTGAAAAGAAGAGGCTGCAGTCTGCTTATCCCAATGAGCCTGTGCTTTCTTCCCCTCCATTCTCCCCTCTTAAGGTTGAGAAAAAAAAAAAAAAAAACATTCTGCTTGATACCACATTAAAGCGAGCATCTATGCCTGGCCATTCCAGCTGCAGGACAACAACCTCAGGCTTGAGGACAAAGCTAGGAACAGTGCTTGAGACTGCATGACCAAAACCTGTGCCTAGTTCTCCAGATTCTCCCAAACTTCTTGCAAGTCTTCAGGATGCAAAAAAAAAAAAAAAAAAAAAAAAAAAAAAAAAAGAAAGAACCAGAAAACAGATGAACATTTTTATTCTTTTTTTTTTCTTTCCACATAGTGCTGTTGGTAAGTTCCATGAAAGTTTCCCAAAGTTTTGGGCTTCTGTATACTTTGACCCATGTGAACAATTTTTATGTTATCTTGCAGAACAGCATTATTGTCTGCCCAATTGGTAAGAAAAAGTAACAACAGGAAGAACTCTGATGGAATCCTTCGAAGACATATAGAGGACTGACAACATGACGACCACAGAGATTTATACAGGCTCTGTTTCTGATGCCATATAAACTAGGCTAAGCAGCTAAGACTCAAATTTTAAAGTAGAGGTAATGGAAGAGCAGCACTAAACCACAAAAGCTCCTAGTCACAACAGGTAGGAAAAGGAGCAGTTTCAGCAATGTTGTATTGTAATAATATTGTAATATATATGTATCCCTCAATTATATTGTAATGTATATGTATGCCTCAATTGCCACTGAGATCAGCTAGATGAGAAAGAAATTTATTAGTGTCTAAATATTAGTGTGTATGGTTTCACAATCATCGCCTAGACATTGAATTATAATGAAGAACAGGCAGTTCCTCAAAAGGAGCTTCCCTTTATTTCTGAGATAAGTCATATGCAAAGTTTTCAAAGGCAGCTTTAAACATAGGCCAGTCAAACACAGAAAAGGGCAGGACTAGAACTGCTGTTTCTGGCTGTGTGTCCTATTTCCAGGGAACCTTGTCCTACGTCAGTGTCAGAAATTAGGACATGGTAGTGCTTCTGTCACTTCACTGGAAAAATGCAAAATTCACATTGAAAGATTTTACAAATTACTCACTTAAGAAAAGTTCATGCTTGTGTTATAAAAAAGAAAAAAAAAAGTTTTTTTTTCCACAATAACGAATGACTTCTGCAAGCTTACTTTTTTTTTTTTTCTATTTTAGGTATTCCTCTTATTTTAATCACTTTATACCCTGTGCATCTGGCTGTTGTACACCAGGTGCTACTTTGCTGTGTTTCAGCCACACATCACTAGGCAGCTATCTAAAAAACTGTATAATTTCTTTTGCATTTAAAATTAAGTGGAGAAATATTTCAGAATCTGTAAAAAAATATTTTTAGCGTAACCTTATTTTTGATCTAAAGGAATCAAGAGCCATTTTGTGGCCATGGGAAGCCTGTCTGTAAAATTTCTCCACAGTACTAAGTAGGAAATAGCACCACTGGCAAATTGGGGGTAGTTAGATGTACCATAAGGTCCTATCACTTTCAAAAGTCTGTCTATTGTGAAGAAGAGCAGCACAGTTTCTGCAGGATATAAGTCTTTTTTATATGATGGAGATAATGTCAGATGTATGAGATTTTCCCCATACTGTGGTCACCAAATCTTACTGACTGCTCAGGACTTGCAGATTTCAGTTGAGGACTTGAATTTGGCGTACGGGTGTCTTGTGGCATCCACTGCTTCAGAACACACATCACTGAGATGTGGTTGATGAATATAAGAAACCTATGCCTATAACTATTCTACTTCTGCATGTTCTTATTCATTCATAAAGTAGGATGGAAACATGTTGCCATTCACCTTTAATGTTAATGCATCTTTCTGAGCTGAACTGTGGTGAAGACTGTCTGATGTATCTTGGGCTAAACTTGATGTCGTACATAGTTGACACTAGCAGGCCATGCGTTACTTTTTTTTGCAGCTAAATGAATAAGCCGATCAGCAATACTTTAATTAGGTTTTATTTATCAGTACTCATTTAGTTCTGGTACGGGCCCTTGTGTGCTGTTCTATGAGATGTGATGACCCAACCCTTTCTTCACAGTTCTGCTGCATTTGGGTCCTTGTTGCAAATCCTTTTCAGCCCTGACCCCTTCCACAGTGCTCTTGAACATAATCTTCATCTCTTTGCCTTCACTGATATAGGACCATAAGACCATGCTCATGCTCTCCTGCACCGCCGGAATTACTGATGATTCCTCAGCAGCTTGGCTGCACCTTTCCTCGGTTTCCAACTTTGCAGGCTTTACAGGTTCACCTTCTTAAGCAGATATGTTAGTTAAAGCAAGGACACTGATTTTATAAGAGTTTCAGGAACCAGATGCTCTCATTTCTGAGATCAGGTGCACCAATGTGTGGCTCCATGCAAAATCACGTCTGCCTGTTTCCTCATCATTCTCTGTGTTTGTTGGGTGCACAAAGGTTTTCCAATTCTCAGGATGTTCCAGCATGTCCAAGATTTCCACTTCTGGCTAGGATTATGGACTTCATCCCTACTGGTAAATTAAACAGTGCTACATAATGTTCCCAGGCACTGGAACTCAATTATTTATAGAGTCAAATTGTTACAATGGTTCCTGGCATGATTTGGCTCCAGCAGACTAGCTCTCTCCTAAAAATTTCCCCGGCATGGTTTCAGGATAGCATAGGCCAAAGACCAATCCCAGCAGGCAATTTGCATGCAGCCACACTGTCTGGAAAGCAAGAATTTAATAATGTGGACACAAGCCACTCCATGCCAATTGGCTTCAGAACCAGGGAATTGTCACAGGCAGGTTTTATATAGATGTAGTCCTGAAGTCTTTATCACTTTTGCATCAAGCTTTCTGCTTTGGTTCTTGGTGTCGTCTCTCCACTTCTGTCCCTCTCTAGATTACTAAGACAATATATTTCCTTTATGAAGCGAGACTTTTATCAGCATTATTAACTGACTGAAGTTGCCCATTAGATGATTTTTTTTCCTAATAGTCTTCTCTGCCTTTCTATCCTTAGCTCTGCCTAGCAGGCTGGTTTCTTGTACAGGATTAATCTATCCAACCATAACAATGAAATTGAAAAGAATTTCTATTTCTAGGTTTGTACAATGAGCAAGAAATCCTTCTTCCATCTTCTGTATGTTTCATGTCAACATGGGAACAGAAGTTATCTAAGGCAGAAAAGTCCTATTTCCCACATGGTCTTTTCAGTTCATAGACATATTGCACAGAAACAAATAGTCCTCATGGTATTCAAAGGCAAAATTCCCTCAGCAATCATCACATCTCCTCCAAGGAAAATGGTGCTTTTGCTCATGCTTTTGCAATTCCCAGATTTATGAGGAGTTGGGACAATATGAGAATTGCCCTCTATAGTAATTGTTACATTGCTGATGGAAAAAATGTCCAGACCCGTAGATTGAGTGGGACTCTTAGCACTTTTCCCTAAGACCTGTCCCCTCTTCCTCGCATCTGCTGACACCAGCCAACCCTCACTTGGCACCTCTTCCTTCACTTGTTCCAGGACATATCAACTGATCAACACAAAGCAATGCCCCCCAGAGAAAATTCTCTCCCACACACCCTTTTTAATGTGTTTCCTGCATTTCCTGAAACAAAAAGTGCTGGGGCTTTTTCCTTCCACTGGTGCACTTCATGGCTTTGCCAGCACTCCATGGTTTTGAACCACAGCACCTCTGCTGTTCTTGGACCCAAATTGCCAAACTCTGACAAAGGCAAAGCCAGTACTAACTTATTTCCTCCAGTAAGCATCAGCACTGATTGCTTCTTTGGCTATTGCCCACATGGATCGTGCATGAAATCTCTGGGGTAAATCCTCTTTTAACAGTTTCCAGTAACACAGCAGAAGGACAGACCTCCAGCACATCCATCATCAGCACTTCAGCTCCTTCTCTCTTGCTAACGTTGTCATGGGAGTGGCAACATTTGGCCTGCTCCTGTAGAGATCTCAGCCTGTCTGCCATCTTCCAGGGCCCCATGGTCAGGAAGATGACCCTTTCTTCGTGATTTTCAAATTCAGTTGCTTGAATGTCTCCTGCTCATTCCCTCACCTGGCCTCTGGCTCCATCTATCTCTCTCCATGCACAGCCCTCTTCTTCCAGCTGCAGCATCTTCTATTCCAGCCTTCACTGCTGTGGTAGTCTCACCTTGCCATTGCATCTGCTGGACCATCTGTTGAATGATGTGCAATATAAATAATAGTTAGTGACAAATAATAGCTGATGATACCCTCTTAAAATAATATGGTGGCCGTACTGGACATGCTCCACTTCATATTGTCTTCTCATTTCACTCCTTAGATTACAACTGTGTGAGAATAATTAAAAGAGTTTAAAGCTCCTGGGCTATTTTATATATTTTTTTAATATTTTCCTCCAAAATATATCATTCAATGTACCTTGATCCCTGCTGCAGTGCTCCTCTGTGCTTAGAGAGACCATAAAGCAGGCCCTTATTCTTTGCTTCATTGCAGTTTAATGGTAAGACACTGGATGCAAAGAGTATGTGCCAGTCGGCTTTAGAACCAGTCACACACAGTAACTTTTTACACATGGAAATCAACAACTTCTGGTAATAAGTGGGAATAACATATTTCTCTACATCCACTTTTAGTTGATCTACAGATATTTTGGCTTGCTCAACCCAGAAAAGCAAATGGGTTTTAATCCTGGTTATAGAGAAAGTAAAAATTATTCTTAATTCTCCAGTCAATGATTTGTCTTTATCTCTGCTGAGACTTTTAGCTTGCCCTTAGACATGGATTGGACTACTAAGGTTTCAGCCAGGAACTTCCAGTAAAGTCAGCTTTGCTCAGAGGCCAATAGCAGGACTGACGCCTTCCAGCAAGATTAGTCCTCTGTCTCGCCTCTTTCTAGCTACATAGGAATGATGAAAATGAATTGCTCCAAACATAGATCTGGAGCTAATTGATGGAACGTGCACATGCCAAAGTAATCTTTGAACAGTTGTAATGACCCTAATGCTGAGCATAGCTGAGTGGTATTAGAAAAGCTTTGTTTTTCCCTTTCATTTCTGGTTCAGTTCAGGAATGTTTACAAAACTACTACGTTTGACAAAGTGCTTGTTTTTTTCTCCAGCTGCTTTGAGCTAACTAGCTGATGGTAGATTTCCTTTACAGATGAGAGTGTCTGAGGAAAATATGTCTAGCAAGCAGGCTTCCCTTTTAAGCAAAGTTATTTTGGTTTATGCACCTCTTAAGGTATGTGAGCTCCTGAGACTGCTGGGGCAAGGGGAGCTGATGGGCTTGTCTCAGGGAGACCTGGAGCGTGGAAAGGCTTGCTGGAGATGGTCTGTTTGCAAAAGCAGTATCCAGCTCTGTTCTGCTAGGAATGACCTTGTGCACTGTCAGTGAGGGTGCTCATTTCTGCAAGTTGAAGCTGGCAGGTGCTTCCTAAACACTGCATTTCACCCCAAACCTCCCCAGCTGGGGAGCTGTCTGTGAGAGGGCTGGCCAGCCCCCAGTCAGATCAGCCTGCTCCTGTGGAGATGGTGCAGATCCCCAGCAGCAGGGACCGGAGTGACTCTCACTTTGAAAAGGAGCTTGAAGAGCCCCGTTACCAGGGCTGGCCGGCCATGGCAGCGAGTGAGCCCTGCGGGGACCCCGCACGCTCTGTGCATGTGTGCTGGGCAGTGAGGCACCTCTGCGGCCTAGTGCGCTGTATGGGAGGGAGGCACCAGTTTGTTTGGTCAGCTGCTGCTCAGAAAGGCATGGGAATGGTTGGGGTGGCTCAAAATCTCAGTATTACCAGTTCTGTGAACAGATTGCCCTCATCCAGAGATGGAAAAAGAGACACCTAAAGGTACTCACGCCCCACAGACTCATCCACCCTATACAAGCATGTGCAGTGAGTTTCTTTTCACCTTTTTCTGTAAGTGATGGAGCCAGCCCCAAGCATTTCAGCATTATCATAGACAGCAGTTGGCTGGTTTTGATAGGGAGCTGCAGGAAAAATAACATGCTTGGGTAGGTTAAAACTGGTTAAATCCCACAGGACGTCAGTAGTGTTTTAAAACATATGTGAAGGGGAGGAACCATTTTTCACACATCCTAAAGAATATAGCTGACATATGGACCATTCAAAAGA
>JAVCKT010021579.1:27127-42178 GCA_032273925.1 Rhynchotus rufescens
CAATGATGTTCTTTTTGTAGCTAAATTTTAAATTGCTCTGGTGGTTTTGCCCTTGCATACAGCAAACAAAGGCTGTCAATTTGGTGGAGACAGTAGAGCAGTAGAAGGTGTCTCATAGTGCCCAGATGAGATACCTTGGCTGTTGTCAGCTCAGTTAGAGCATGCTAGTTAAGGATGCTCTGTATAAGAATATGCATCTTTCCTCCCTCTGCGAAGATATGTTTGCTTTCCTGCTCCCTGGTGCCCAGTCTCCTTGAATCCTCCTGTCCAGCCACTCTTCCTTCATTGCTTGCAGCTCTTCAGCTTAATGGTACAACTGCAGGGGAAATTGCCCTCTCTCAGACTCTCTATCACTTTTAATTAATGGTCTGTCTATGGCGAATGACTCCTTAGTTTGGTATAAAACAACAGTGCCAATGAACATGAATACTGATACCTAGTGGTGTCACAGAATAGAAGTTAATGAGTTTGGGGAAATTCTAATATATAGTAGAAATAGTAGCTTCTGAAATTTCTTTGTGCAGCTACTGAGGACTGATTAGTTTAAATATTAATTAAAATGTTAAATATGACTCATCAACAATGCCATTTTTTCAGCTTTCTGCTTTTGAGAATGTTTATGTACTCGCCTATACCCCTGTTTAAACACTTGCTTATTGCAGATCAGGACAGCACTTAAGCCTGCAATTAACTTCACATATATATCAAAATATTCTTCCAAATATCGATGTCTTTTCTAATTGGGACTTTAATTTATATTTCATGCCATTTTTTCAACATTTATTGCTAAAAAAAAAAAAAAGGGTCTGTAGAAATGGGAATATTAAAATAAAGATTTTGTGAGCCTCTTTTCTTTCTAGATAAAAAAAAGTCTCCTTTTATTAGCACCAAAAGCCAGATGTTCTTTGCTGAGTTTAAGTACCCCAAGTTATATCTATTCACTGTCTTTTAATGCTGGGAAGAGCAATCAAGTAATTCACAAGGTTTGATCTTGTTATTTTTTTTTTGCATTAAACATAAAACAGTTTGTTGTCTTGGAAATAACAGTTTGTATTGTGGTTAGAATCAATAAAGTGAAAAACATTCTGCAAAGCATTTATACGAGTTTCTCACCTATAAACCATTCTCACAGATGCAGCTGGGGACTCCTAAAATAAACTTCTCTGAATTACACTATTAAATGAAAGTTAATTAAATGTAGTGGTACATTGTGTTTCTAGACTATGCTATTTCACAAATTATGGTATAGCAATACTACTATATAAAATTATTTTCAGAAGGTATACCCAGGAGTACAGCCTTGGAGGGTTGGGACAGCCCTTTATTTTCCCACCCAATTCACGTGGGTTTAGCAACAAGGAAGAAGAGCTCTCAGAGACCTCCCTGTTTTTCTTCTTCCTTGCCCCTAACAAATATTCCACTATCCAAGAAGCAAAGCATAGCATTAGTATTAGCCCTGCTGTATGAACTGGTATGAAAGAAGAGAAGTCATGGCCCAAATCCTTATCCGCCTCCGTGCGAGATGGTAGGATGCAAAATTGCCAGTGTTTGATGCAGGTCAGAGCCAGACCACAGTTGCCAAGGCCTTTTTAATATAATGCAGTGCAAAAACTATATCCAGTGAAGAGTGTAGCTGACTTATGAGTCCAGCATGTAACTTTCTTGCTTCTGCCAGGCATGTGATAATGGTAATATGGGAAAGAGAAATTGGGGAAAACTAGACTTGATGAAATAAATCTCAGCTGCATCCCACACTTCTGGTGAAACAGGGAAATATGAAATCACAGTTTTGCTGGAAAATATTAAAAATCAAACTCTTCTGCAATGAAGCATTAAAAAAATTGTGGGAGCGGGGCACGGTATACTAAGAAGGTGTAAAATTTGATTTCTGTTCACATACAGCTTATCAGTGTAAAATTATGCAAACTTTGTTTTCATCAAGAATATGACCAGTAATAACAGTGTGACCAGCATTTTTTAAGAAAAAACCTAATAGAAACTAACAATAATATTCTAAATTTCACAGGTTTGAATTTTTGCTGAAATGACTTTCTACAACACACATGCTAATATGCAAGGGTGTTTATGTGTGTAGACAGGCATGTGCATGGGAATGCATTCAGGCTTCCACACAGATGGGCATCAAATTTTGTGGGGAAATAACCCATCCATTGAAGATGAAGCGATACTTCATCCATAGGCATTGTCAGTTCCCTGTCCAAGGCTATCTGCTTCTCACCAGGGTTTATCAGCAGTGTCTCGAGCAAAACCATGAAGGTGGCACTGAACTGTGTCTTTCTTGTAGACGTCTATTCTGGTGCATTTTCCTACCTCTGGAAATGGGTTTTATTCTCTAAAGAAAACAGTCTTTCGGGACCTTGAGGACTTCACAAATCAGTTTTTTGAAGATATACTGACTCTTTTCTCTCTTATATGAGATAGCAATAGACAGGCATCCTACTTTATCGAGATCATTTTCCCATTATTGCAAGCCCCCTCCCTTGTCCCTGTATGATCTAGCTACTTGTGCCACTGCCTGTTAAAACAGGAGATCCTCTTGGAAGCCTAGCAGGTCACTTTGCAGGCATCCATGTAGAGCAGAGGGGTACTAGAGTGGGACACATCAGTTAGTGCAGCATTTAGCTCCCTGCATCTGAGTGGCTTCATAGTTAAAGCTCTTCAAGGGTGTCAGGGAATAACAGCAAGCAAGAATCTGCCTCTTCCTGGCTTCATGGAAGCATAGGGTCCCTCAGCTCCAGGAAGACAGGGTGATTCTTGCTGATCAGGAAGCATCTTTCACCGTGAAGATTTTGGTGAGTGGTGTGTATGTAGGTGGAGCGTGCCGTGGGAGATTACTGCAGGCTGATATGAGAGATGATATCAGAGATTAGTTAACCGTATGGGCTGAGTCCCAGGGGAGGTGTGTGAAATGAATCAGATTAAACAAAATTGATAATGTGAATACTTAATCAAACAGACAAAGGTAGTCTGCACAGCTAATTAGGGGCAAATAGAGCGTCCCTCTTGTACCTCATTTAACTGACAAATTGTGCAGACAGTTTTAATGGGAGTCTGTTTAGCAAAGAGAAGGCTGTACAGTTGACAGCTTGGCAAAATGTGGTTTCTGTAACACCACATGATGCTTATGGAAATTAGCTTGGTGCAGCTGAGCTCTGAGTAGGTGAGAGATGCTCAAACTCCAGTAAAATGTTAAAATGGACCTTTACAGACCTCTGTTCCTGACTTCTTAAAGGGGCCAAGCCAATTTTCTGCAAGTTGAAAAGGAACAGTTTTGAAGAGACTTAAAGGTATCACAATACCTAGAAGAAAGGCATTTATAGCTAAGATGACAGATATAAAATTCAAACTACAAACAACATCACATTACCTTATTAGAATTTTCTATCTGGATTCTTTGTGAAATCAAAGTCATTTTTACAGCCTCTTGGTAGGTAGATAAATACGAATTGCTGACAGCATTTCATACATGAGGATAACTACCATGCAAAATGATCAGCGAATTCCTGCAATATGAACAAATACCGAGCCATACCAAAGACTCAGCAGTTAGTAGAGCCTTCTGCCACAGCCTGACTTGTGATCCAGTATGCTCTCTACTGCACTGCAGAGCAGGTAGGTCTCTTGACAAATAAAGATACCCAGCCTCTTACACCCTGAAGAACACAGACATTAAGCTTTTCTAAATTTTCTGGTAGCACCTTCTTCTGTATTCCTCTCATATCCTTCTCCAAAATAACCATACTCCTCACTTTGTTTCCTCCAGCGGTCCAGAGCACCTAGCCCTCATCCAGAAAAAGATGAACATGTTGAGATATGTTGTTAATTCCAACGGAATGATATAAACTTGCATAAGAGAGTGAGGCCTTCAGAAAAGTAAGTGAAGTGCCCAACCCTGTTTGCTTCTTATTGGACTTGACCAATTAGATGCTGCTGTTGCATTGACATAATAAAGCAAAGTACCATTAAACAAGGGCTCTACAGGCAGAGGGAGTACAGCTATATCCTTAAATTTCTAAGACGGTTTTCAGATTTCTTCTCATATGTTGTGTCTCTGTCCACCTAGAAGATACAATTTCTAGCATGCTAACAAGCTGGCAAGTAGTTTTGAGAAAATCTTTCTGACTTAGTTCTACACAGAAGACTGTTTTGCCTTGCACTGAATACATCAGAAGCAACAGGAGGCTCTATAAGACAGGTTAAGTAGAATCAAAGTTTTGCTGAGAACCCAAGTTCAAGTCATTACCTGGGATGAGGCATCCTCTGTGAGAAAACAGTAAGTCCTGCCATAAAAAAGAATATGTTTCTGACATAAATTGTTATAAGAAATAGAATGCCTCTTCACTGAAGAGTATTGATAAGACATTTCAATCCACGAAACCCATTAAGTCTTTCACTTTACTTCACTAACAACTAGCATCACAGGAACTGGTGTATGTATGTGAGCTTACCCATGAGTGTGCACATCTGTGTTTGAACGTCTGTATGCACATGAATGCTACATTCAGTCAGACAGCCTATAAATTTGGATCATAAAACCATCATGCTGCAATGCTAACACATTAGCTTCTCTTCCAATTCAGTGACACTTATCTCCTCACTAATACAGGAACTTCAGCAGAAAAAAAACAAAGAGTACCATAATTTCCACAATAACATGGAGTGTAGCCACATTTGACATCTGATTTAAGCTTAAACATCATCCAGGGTTGAAACGCATAAGTTTATGATGGAACATAAACATGGCAAACATATACCCTGAACTGAACATTTCAGCAGTGAAGTGTATTATATGTGTAATAAAGCTGCAAAGGAAATGAGCTGCCTGGAGCTAACACTTCAGCTAAATTCACTTGTGGATCTCTCCTTGTGGAGCTCTGTCTTTGCAAGCAAATTCTTTAACATGGAATTTACAGAAAAACTAATTAAACAGTGAGAAACAATGGAAATTATTTAATCAAACCAATACTACATGGCAGTTACAAACTATAAAATTTGATTATTCTATACATGTGGATTATTTTGGCCTCTTTAATCTTTTTTTTTTCATATCTTCTCAAAGAACCTGCATGACATCAAAATTTTCTGAATCATTTAATAAGTCCACAGTTTGAGACATTGTTTTGTTGCCCAGAAGTGTAAATGTAGCCCTTATAAGAATTTCTTTTTTGATCCTTAGTGAATTATTTATCTTAGCCTACTTCTAGTAATATAAAGTGAGGATAACAGAATTTTCCTATAGTTCTACAAGTCTGAGCAGGAGGATCCATTTTTGCAAAACAAAAGAAAGAATGAAAGAATGAACAAATGAATGAAAAAAAAAAGATTAAAAAAGGAGAAATTATGAGGAAGCTTCTATTTGAAGGCCCTAAATCCCTGTTACACACCTCTGAGGAGAAGCCATTCTGCCAGCTGGACACAATCCAGCTGTCGTAGGGCCTGACACACCACTGAAAGAGCCTTGGGGAAGCAGGAGGATTTCTTTTTTTAACTTCTTCCTCAACTGGTTAAAGCCTGGATAAATCCCACCAGCTCCCTCAAGAAACGCTTGCCTGAGCAAAACTTTTACCAGAGCATTTCATGAGTCTCACATAATTGAAATAGGAGGAGTCCTGCTCCTGCTTCAATAGAGCAGTTTGAGTTAATTGATAAACCTTCCCTTTTTATTATCAGTGCTACCCTTCTGTTTGAAAGGCGGGGAGATTTCCTTATGGGATTTGAGCAAATATTGGAAATTGCAGTGGCAAATTAGCAGGGGCCACAAACCAGAAGTGACAGCGCAAGGAAGCTGGTGGAGGGAGTCGAGCAATCCCTTACCAGCAGCAATTGGCCAGACTTATCATATGGACTAATCACAACAGAGCTGGTGAAATAATGGGCACCAGATGTTAGCGCTTTGTAGACGTTGCCTCCCTGGAGACTGGCTCTGTGAGGAGAGCTCCTAGGGAAGGGGAGCACGGCACTCCCATTTATTATAGGACAGGAGCTGGTGGACAGCACCTATTCCATCCTATACTATCTAACTGGAGCTGCTACAGACTCTGCCCCCCTCTTAAGGGATATTTGCATTCACAAGGAGCATTTTCATGGCTTGTATGCCTTAGTTTCATAGTAGTTTGTTTTACTAAGAGAGATTCCCATGAGTGAAAACCAGTCGTGTTAAAGTTGGAATTGTTAGTGCTTGCCTCCATAGACAGCCTCAATAGGGATGCTTCTGAAAAGTACTGAATAGACTCCATAGGCAGGGGTATTTACAGCGTGATCTCAAATTTCTTCCTGGCCCAGGGGATGGAAAGGAAAGAGGTGGGAAAAGGCTTTCCCAGGAGCTTTTCAGATCCTCTGCTCCACAGAGACCTGGGCTGCAGATCCCCACCAGGAGCAAAGCAGCCCCCTCACGCGCTGAGCTCCTGTACCAGCTCTGGCCACGGTCTAGCCTTATAGGATTAGCTTACACCTCTCTAATTATTTGTTCTAAGCTTGCTTGACAAGACAGAGATTTGCAACTAAGCCTCTGCTAAAAGAGCTGCCACCAGCACTTCTGTCAGCTGCCGCTCATTGTGCCACGCCATGGATGAGAGGGACTGAATGGATCTAGATTGTATTTTGCATTTGGAATAAAAACTGGCTAAGTGATCTAGTTGGTGAGCGGGCAGAGAGGAACGTGGACTTGCCTAAGGCAGAGGTGGCACAAAAGTAAGTAACTGAGTTAAATGATGAATAAACAAGATGAATATATTTGTGGGGCACATTTGCCAAGATTTGTTCTTAGGAAGCAAATATCATTTCTAACTGGGCCTGCCAGCTGATCCATACAGGGCCCAGAAAGTGTATTCCCTCCTTCCAGCATTTCAGAAACAGCTTTGCTCTTTCTTTCTTCATTTCCCCCTTCCCCTGAGGAGGACTGACAGTAACTGACTGTGGTTTCAGCATGACGGATGGGAGCTGTCTGGTCTATGTGATCTGTCCATCTCCCAACACAGGTTTCCCCAGGCTTTTTCCTGGGCTAAGGCACATCTCTGCAGAGCGTGCCACATGGATAGCCTTCTGCTACACTAGCTATACTGAGTAAATAACAGAAGCTGCTTCCCACAGTTTAACAATCTTCTTTTCAGCCAAAGCCTCTTATGAGCCCTGGTCAGCGTGTCTAAAAGGGGAAGCACCGACGGTCCTGCCCCTGCTTGTCTGTGTCCTGCTTGGCTGAGAAGACAACTCACCATTCTCCGATGAGGGAGAACCTGAAATCACAGTGTAACAATACTCACACATTTGGTACATTAATTATATAATAATACATAGTCATATGATCAATTCTTCGCATTTTCTATAGAAATGTGTAATTCTATGGACAATCAACTCATTGGTACTTTTTCGTGTTCAAGGCCAATTTAAATGCGGGGCTTTCAGGTAGGAGAGTGTGGCTTGTGTGCGACTGGTGCCTCTGCCCCATCCCTGGACTAGGGACCTGGTCACCTCCTTGCTGGGAGCTTTAAGCCACTAGGAATGACAGAGTAAAGCCTGGAGCTTAGTAAGCAGTTTTTGAGGGTAATTGGGGGACAATAACTGCTGTTATTATGGGACTTCCAGGTGGAATTTCACTGGTTCCTCCCTACGCTTTTTCCATGGTCCTTGGCCTAGTTGGACTGTGCCAAACTTTTGCCTGTTACGAACACATCCATTCCGGGTACAAATAAGGCACTTGGGTTTCAGAAAACTCTCTGAAAGTGAAGAGAATTTAATGTTTATTTATGAAGGAAGTGATGCTGGGACAGGCACTGTGAAATGTTTGCTGCTTTTGAAATTTCAGCCACTGGACTTTAAAAGGAAAGTCAGGCAAAAGAGAGCTACCCTTCTGAAAGGAACACTCACGATAAAAAGTACTGGGCATGCAGTTCTGCCCATTCATAGCTGGCAGGGGTATGACATCTCACAGAAATTAGATATTATAACATTTGTTATTGCAGTCATTAGAACCAAATGAATTTCGATACGCAGTTAACTCTTCTTGAATAATGTGCTTACTTTTTTCCCTGTCACAATCAATAACAAACTGCATTAACTTCCCTTTTTTTTCCCCTATTCTAAGATTTCAGAGTTATTATTCATTTATAAAAATATGTTTTTATAGGATTTTTAAGTGTTTTTGAGTATAAGATTTTCTTTGTAGAAGTAGAATTATTGGGTATACGAGAACTAAAAATTCCCACTTAAAATGCCAAATTATCTTAACTTCAATTCATGTCTAACACAAAAACAAAACCCTGCAAGACACAGACATTCCTTGCAGTCATTAATACTACTACTGTAGTCCCTCCAGTGTTTTAGCCTTTTTGTTTTGACATTTGAGATCAAGTGATCAATCACCAAATACTTCCCCCTGTATGTGGATTACCAATCAATTGCCTTTCTTAGGCATATGCCGGGAACTTCTTCTCCTCCCCTCTACAGTCTGCATTTCAACTTGAAACGGCAGTTTAGCCTTTACAAGACAAATCACCAGAACACTCTGGTGAGCTTTGGCAGGAAAGCCCCTGCCAGAGAAGCAAGAAGGGAAATATCAGAGGGTTTCTGTCAACCCCTCACAGGGACAGGGGTTTCCTTACATTTCCTGAAGAGCTGCCTTTTAAGCCTAGGCAGAACAATTACCAATTCTATGGGCACATTTCCTTGCATTTGGGGCCATCTGTCTTTACTCCTTCAATTCTGAAGTCAGAAAAGAAAATTATTTTCACATTAGCAACTCATTAAATGGCCCCAAATTTGTAGCACAGTCTCTGCTGGAGCCAACCCCATTGTTTTTACACTTCCAGATACCTACTTGGAGGCATTGTCCGCTGAGCGGGGGCTGCCTTACCGGACCTTCTGTCATGCACATGGGTAAGTGGGTGGGGTGGAGCTGTGTCACCCTCATCCATCATTCTCCATCAATGTCACCACCACCTGCAGAGACGTCAGCCTGTCAGTCAGTCAGGTCTGTCCATCAATGCGGGCAGAAAGAGAGGAAATAAGCAGTTAGTATCATCGCAGGGTAAGAATTTTCAGGGATATTTAGGACAGTCAGGCTACTGAAGAGTATGCAAACACTTAAGGAAGTTGCCTTTGAGTTTGGTTTCTCATCACAAAAAGACATCAGGAGGTCAGGTACAGCGCAGATACTTACTGTGTAAGTGCTTGAGGCTGTTAGTGGTTAATCCATGCAAAAATGCAATGCCTCTGACATGGGAACAGCCGTGCAGTTGTTACAGTAAGCTCTCAGCTATCTCTCTTTTCATGCTTTTTTAGCTGATACTGACCACACTGATGCATAGATTTATTTTGAAAATTGGTCTCAAATTCTTCTAAAGCTACTCTTCAAAACTCTCCGATTTTCCCTCCCTGGAGAGGACTACTTATGGGTTCATTAACCCAAAGAGCCTGGACAGCAGGCTCTGGGAAAGACAGTGGCTATGAGGAGCGAGTATGATACATGGTAAAAACAATCTTCAGTACTTCTCCATTGGTCCTCATTGCACAACCTTGCTAGAAATGAACGTGCTCAGCTGATCCATGGCAGTGCGCTGTCAAAAACATGATCTTGTGCAGCTGCCAGGTAGCTGTCTGTGTGTGGACTAATCCATGCAAGAATATTTCTGTGTTGCTTGGTGAATTCCATGCTGACAGATGAACAACTTTTAAAATGTTAGCCTCTAAACTGGCCATAGCAGTATGAACACTGTGGCCGAAGTCCTCCTGGGAATACACCCGACATCTCTTCTCCTGGTCAGCACTTTGAAGCAGATGGTAGATGTGATTCTCTCTCGCTAAGACTTATCCGAAGCGGATGTCTATCATAGTTTTCCTAAGAGCTGACATGGTCCTGGGAAATGCAGCTGCATTTTAGGGACTGAGCACAACATTTCCTGCATTGCATATGAAAAGCCTTCTGGGAATCAGAGGATATTAATCAATTTTAAACCTACAATTACTTGCCTTTAAAAATCAGAGCTCCTTGCACACTATCAAAGACTCCCTGAGCCCTTCTGTCCCTGCAGTGGATCACTGTGAAATGAGAACATGTCGCAGCATAGTTTGTTAGAGAAACTGGGGTGATTCCATTTGTTTGGATTTGTACAGAAAAAGGGTTTTCAGAGGGAATGTGCTTTGACAGTCAGTCATCCTGCCCCAGGCTGGGTAGTATTTAGCCAGGAGCGGCTGACAAAGCTCCTGGGCCACGGACATCCACAAGGTGCTTGCAGCTGGCACAGATAGCTCATTAGAAATTCATTTTTTCCTGTCATAATAACAAAGTGTAGAGCAGCGGTGGCAACATAGTTTCGTATGGGAAAGCACACAAAAGGGGACAGCTGAAAGAAGCTGTGCTTTTCTCCTGTATTTCCAGCCTGATGGAATCATCCTCAAAGGGAGCAGCCTTGCCCGTCATCGCTTTGCCTGAATCACTTGAATGGGCTAATGTACACCTACTGCATGCACGCTGGAGCGGCCAGCCTCTGGGAAACCCTGCCATCCAACAGCCCTCCTTCTCCTGATGTTTTGTTTTCCTGCTCCTGGGGAACATCAGGAAAATAAACCCGGCATCCCTTGTTTGTGAGCTTCAGCAGTTTTGAAAACAATGTAGAAACAGTGTTTTGAGGCCAAGCGAGCCAACACTGTTTATTTATTTGGGGTGACAAGCCTGGCAAATTTGAGAATAACTCTAGTCTAATCTCCCGGTCTGCCTAGTTGTACAGAGGAAGTAATGCTGCAGATTTACACACAGAGTTAGAACAGAGTGACAATTCTAGTGTAACTGTAACTGCAATGCTCAGGTTATATATAACGATAAGTGTTAAGATCCGAAGTAGTTAGTCACAACAGAGATGGAGAGTGACAACGAATGACCCCTGGCACGTAACTGGGCACAGAGATGCTCCTTGATCCAAATTGCCAAAGCTGAGGAGAGAAGCCGTTGGGTTTCTGAAAGTCAGTAAATGTTACCTTCATAAAAAGACAGAAGTCTGAAAAAAGAACACACCTCAAAACCCTTTTCTCAACTACTTTTTCTTTTCCACTTTCCTCTCTCTTTTTTTTTTCTCCTTGTGACACCACATACATTAGAAGAAAGAAGAGGAGGATGGAGAAGAGAGGATACAGAAGCTGAACTGGTGATGTAGGAATAAAAGATGTTTGAGAACCAAGAACTGAAAATCCTCAGCCAAGGTAATAGTTACAACTTTGAAACTTCCCTCTCATATACAGACAAAAAATGTAGGTACTAATTTCCACTTGCAAATGAACACCTTTTTTTTTCTAAGAGAAAGACAAAAAGAATTCTGAAATAAAAATCTAGTCACTTCTATATCATATTAAAAATTGGCATCTCACAGTCATGCCACTCCTCTGTAACACGCACAAAAATATTTTGGCAGAAATAGAGCAAATTAACTCTTTTTGATCACTCAGTTCGGACAGAGAAGTAGGAGAGTACTAGACAACTGACTCACACAAAAAGTGCTTACTGTTTTCTACCAGAAGAAATCTGATTTCCTTAAATTTACTGTATGTGATAGGTTAAGGTTTTTTGCTTATTTTCTGCTTGTTTTGAATAGAGATATAGATATAGTGGGAAATACAGTTTTAGTACATTGCAGACTTGTCATGGTCATTATGACGACCACAAAACATCAATCAGGCAACAATCTGGACATGAGGCCACTTGGCTGGAATGTGAGATAATAATTCAGAGTAGGGATTTAAGTCTCTGTTAACTGTGGTCCTTGCAGGGTTCTCTGTTGATGTTTGAGACAGATTCCTGCTTTTTCTAGGCAAGAGTCAGAAGTGATGCCCTGCTATAAGTATGAAAACATGTATTTCCACAATGGAAAATCATTACCCACACATTTCTAATACCTGTAAGAGTTCAGAGCTATTTTGTCTAAAGCACCTAATTCTGAATGGGACTAAGAGCCACTTCCAAGATGTGTGTAAAATTCTCCAAACTCATAGAACACAAAACAAAGAGCTTGTCGGTCCCAATACCTCTTGGTCAGGAAGAGTTTCCTCTCCATGCTGGAATGTGGCCTCTCTAACCTGAGCCATACTCTTGCATATGATCTCACCAATGCAGCCTCAGAGACCTGCAACCTGTACATATCCTTCCAAATACACAATCTTGAGATTTTACTGCAGTTAAAATCTAGTTAAAAGTTAGCAGTTGAATCCATTCAGACAGTAGATTCAAGTAATCTGCATCAATCAACAATGGCTTAGGGATTTTGTGTCCTACACTCAGCTTGACCACCAAGAACTTTTTGCATGTTTCTCTTTCTATTCCTAGGTTGAAATGCATGGCATGTGTCTCCTGGCACTGTCAACAAAAGATGCGGAGAGCAGCAAGCAGAGGTGGCAGGAGGCAATGATATGGTCAGAGAAATAATCATGTTGAGGAGCTGCATTTGTTGGTGGATGTCCAATAAGAGGCAATATGATCTCACTTTTCAGGAGAGTTAAGCGACTTATCCTGCCCTCCATCCTAGATGGCTCTACTTGTTTCATCTGTTAATTGGTGATATTCCTTAGCCTGATGCCTCTTTGCTGCACTGCATCATGACTTTTGATGCCTCTTTGCTGCACTGCATCATGACTTGGGAAGCAGAGGAAGAGGGAAAAAGAAAGAGGTACAGACTGCTACAGGCACAGACCTTTTAAATGTGGTCTTACTATCACACTCTCCTTAAGCCTGTGTGAAATGACATGTCAGGGGCAGGAAACAGCATCAAGAGTTCAAGAGAGCTACAACTCATATAGCTGGAGAGGATGTCAAAGACAGAAGAGCTCCTCCTGTCTACAGCCCAAAAGGATTAGTACAGAACTCATTTCCACAACATCTCAACAAGTCTACCTTTTTGTTGATTTGTAGATCTCTTATCATAAAACATAACCACGGGGTAACATATGCCTGTGACATCAGTAATAACCAGGAATTTTGCCTGATAAAATTTGCCATACTGTCCTCAGGCTTTCCTCCTTCCCTGCCGCTACCTCCTCCTCAGCAAAGTGACCTGAGACAGAGGCAACTCACTCTTTGTGAATAAGTTTGGTGGGTGTTGTTTACACAAAGTCCCATTTCTGCCCCATTTCCGGCAACCTGGCCTACTGTTGTCTCACAAGGTAAAGCCTCTGCTGTTAGTGTGAGTAAAGGAGCCTCAGAAAACAAGCTAGGCTCTTGCACAGTTGAAATCTGAATCATCTTCGCTCAGGAGTGAGAAATGGTTCCAGGAATGTTCAAAGGTTTCAGGTGGTGGTGGCAGACCCCAGCCTCCCAAACCAGAATGAGGATTAGGGGCGAGGCGAAATGGGCAATCCAGTGTCGGACACTGCCAATCACTGGTAACCACAATGTGTTTATACCCTCAGAGAAAAGAGCAAACGACCTTACAGTAAACAGCCGAGGGACCATGTGGCCCTTTGACATAGTAGGTTGCCTTTTAATCCTGGGTAATTACAAGTGGGCTCAAGCCCTGAAGGAAATGAGGTTTAAAGGTTTTGTCCCTAACTGACTGAGGGCCTGCTTTGTTCACGGTGATGTCAAAGGCAAAAACCCTCTTATGTAAAAACAGAGCAGAATCAGGCACAGAAGGAACCAGGAATCTGCTGCTTGAACTGTCCTGAACTCTGTTCCTATTCAGACCTTCTCTGGGTCTGGGTCTATTGCAGGAATGCTTTGGAAGTGATGTTTCCCACTTTGCTGCTATCAGTTGTTTTGTGTTTGTTTGTTTTGTTTTGTTTTGTTCCATCCCTTTTTTTTTTTTTTTTTTTTTTTGGTGTGGTCTTGAACATAACTATTTTGAAAGTAACAGACCCCGAAATTTGCTAAACGTGTGAAATGATGGGAGAAAAAGTGTGAAATTGTAACAGTCTGTTTGTGGTTGATTAATAGAAATTTTTCCTAACAATCCCTGGACCCTTCTGGGGGTCATTGGAACGGAGCAGCTGTAAAGACAGCAGGAATAATTTAGAAGCTGCCCAATGGGAGCCATGCAGATTTCGGAACAAGTGGGGAGAGTCCCATGCCCTTGTTCAGGCCAGTGGGAGATGATTGGCCACCACAGTGTCAAGTTAACATGCAGATTAGGCTGCAAGGTGCTGAAACCCAACCCTCAAAGGGTTATTTTGTTGTAAGAGAAATCACTGTTACCACTACTGTTTTTAATCCCTGGGCAGTGTCATCTATAAAGCCATTTTCCCACTATATTGTCAGATTTTTTGTCTGTGCTAAATAACTTCTAAATAAATGTATAACAAAACAATAATGAAGAAAAAGCCCATCTATGGATAAAAAAATGCTGTTGCAGTGAGGCTAGGGGGAGATTTCTTTCTTTATTTTTCCCTTCTTTTGGATGGGAGAATCACTGGCAAATGCACTTGCTGGGGCCAGGAGCAATTCAGCAGTTCTGAGGCTGCTGGCGGAGGCAGCCAGCACCAAGGACAAGGGAGGCTGGACGCGTTCGTCCATGAGGATGAATATTTCTCTGCCTTGCACCAGGCACCCCAACCTGAACTAACTGCTTTTTTTTTTTTTTTTTTTTTTTTTTTTGAAGCAGCTCTATATAGGCAAATGCTTTTGCCCCAAGAAAAAATACAAAAGAAAACATCAAAGTAAATGTCCCCACACTGACATAAGGCTAGAATAATGGTGACCTACTAGCTAAAGACTAGGACGAATACTGAAAGTAATTCACTCCCCTCCATAACAATGGGGGACGGGTGACAATGATATATACCAGGAGGCGAGGAGAGCCACCTTTGTTGGGTAGCGATACCCCACAAACCCAATTGTGGGGAGATCAATACTGTCATAGGACAATTATCAAAGACTGTCAGCTCATCATATTTTCATACCATAAACAGCTCAAGGCGCCAGGGACGGCTTTCCTGCCGAAAGCGCGGAGCAGAAATTTGAAGGGTGTGAAATCGACATGATTAATAATTATAGTTATTAGCACATGTACCAGCTGCTCATGTATGGTTTATCCAGTGATTTATGGGGCCATAAATGCC
>JAVCKT010021585.1:0-21557 GCA_032273925.1 Rhynchotus rufescens
TCTTAAGATGAAATAAGTTTTTATAGTCTGTCTGTAAAGTCATGGAAAATAGGTGTATGGAATGCTGAATATGTTATGGTTATACAGCAGTCTGTGTCTTTTTAAAATGTATCTGAAGGGTAGGTGATTCTAAGACTATTTTAGAGCAATCCTAAGCTTTGGGGTTTCAAAGCTTTCAGTAGCATGGGCAGCATTTCACAATAATTTTCTGACTTTTCTGAGGTCGCTTGTGGTCTGTTTAGTCTGCTTTGTTCTGGTTGTTATGAGTGAGGTCTTTTCCTTCCATTCCTGATCACAAACAACCTCTGCTCACCATCCCACTACATTCCTGTAATGCAGTAACAACTGCAAGTGTGACTAGGGAAGTCTTTGGGTACTTTTAACCTTCTCTTCTTGGGTTAATGTGTTTTTCTTTGCTAAAGATAGCAAGTGATAACAGTTAATCTTCTAATGTATGTTTATTCTTCACGTCTGGTACCCATCTTCTGTTTGTCTCCCTATCATCTCTTCCCTTACGTCATTGTTCCTGTGAAAAGCTTCCTTGTTTCATGTCATCTTCACGGGATAAACTTCCAGCTTTTCCCTGTGCTGTCTGCCTGCTCGCCTTGTCTTCCTTCTGGGCTTGGCACAGTCTTCTCCTGCTTGCAGCTTGGCAATCCAGGTAGAGCTTCTAGCTCCTCATCAGGCTTTCTGTAGCACTGTCCTCTACTGCAGGGAGTTAGGCTGGGGCATCTACCTTGTTTCTCTCCACTGATTTTGAAGCAAAGAAATGGAACTCTTAATGCCATGACTGGAAATGAGGAGGGAGGAGTACGTGACTGTCTTGGGATGCAGCATTACCTCTTTAGGGGCTCTTGGTGATCAGTTGAACAGTGCGTGGCAACCCTGTGCTTTCTGACTGTGAATATTTGTATGGGGCACATACATGAACCTTCTGTTGCTGTTGGACCCATATCCTCAGCTGTTAAGATATGGAGGCTGTCCTTACAGAGCAACTGAAACAACAGCCCTAGAAGTGCTTGTGACATAAAGCTGCTATAAATAATAATAGACTAGGGCAGGTTGAGAGGGGAATGTGACTGGAGAGGCTGGGCCAGGGCCAGGTGGTGGGTCTCTGTGCACGCCCAAGCGTGGCCTCCGCTTGCCGACTGCTGCCGAGGCCGACCTTCCTCGCCCAGCTAATCTGCTGTTGTGGGGCTGGGGTTCCTGCCCACGCAAGGGCCTGCAAGTGCAAGCCTTGTGCAATGGCCCCGGGGTATCTCGTGCTTGGGGCGCCGTCAGAGAGCTCGGACAGAGTGACGGTGCTCCAAAACGCAGCTTTGTGGGTTTTTCTTTCCTTCGATTTTTAATAATGGTGACTCTTTAGTCCCAAAGAACAAAAAATCAATTTTGTTCTAAAATAGCGTCTAATTTTCTTTTTAAGGTATGTGAAATACGATGCATGAGGGGGTGTGCAGTGTGTATTTGGTCAGCTTCTCTGCTATATATATATATATACACTTTATGGAGATGAAGTCTATTAACAAAAGCAGCAATAACTAGCTGCAAATAGATTTTGAAATTTGATATTGATGATTGCAGAATTTTGTTTCATATTGTTCCTGATCTGAGGGGTTCTTTCACATGAATGTCCTTGTTAACAGTTCCTGTTAGTTAAAATGCTTGGAATTTAAGCATAATTATGTTTTTTTAATGTAAGTTGCATGGGAGTTTTAATTTTAAAGTAGCAATAAATCATGCTTAAAATATTGATGTTATCCAACAGAATAAAATTCAGCCCTGTTGTGACTGTCACTTCCAGTAGAAAGATACATCTCCCCAGGATACAGACCTTGGAGGATTAGTGTTCTGCTCTGTCATTGAAAAATTATTGAATTTTTAATATTGCAGTAAGGAAAAGTGAATATTGACACAGCAAATAGTCATCAAAATCAGCAAATCAATGTCAGGACATAATAATGCAAAGGAAATCAGTTTATTTTTAAACTTATTTCCACTGCAACTGAATCTGGATTTAAAAAATATTTGTCTTGCTACCTGGATGATCTTTTTACTTTTTTCCTGCAAAAGTTAAAAGGTAGGGAGAGATTCCTGTGCTTAAAAGATGCTCCAGTCACATTATACTCCTGGGATATTGAAAATTGCATTGTGTAGTTTAAATATTTTGGAAGGAATGAGGGGGCATGTACATCAGGTGAGATTAATGCATCTAAGGAACTGTACATAAGAGTTATTTTATTGTGATACTAGTAGCAATAGTTGACCATCTCCCTAGTAACATCTTTTACTGCTACTAAACAAACAAAAAAGCATGTCTTATTGGTGTCTATAATAGATGTTAGTTATGTGCATTCTTGAAGTCCTAGGAATCTTGTCCCACGGAAGATCTAAAATTTCACCACTTTCCTGAATAAAGTAGAAGGAATTTTCCACAGGACACATCAATTCTAGAGACAGTGATCGAGATGCAGAGTTTCTGTATCTTTCTAGGTGAAGTGCTCAGATAAGAGAAAAAAATCATTTCAGATGGTCCTTACATAATATCCAGATTTATTTAAACAGTTTAACTTGCACAGCCAATTATATTTGCTTACATGAAGAGTAGTTTTAGAACAACTCTGTGAGTGTGAGAACATGATGGTGAACTGCCCAGTTTCTCCATCTGGTAAAATGTCTTTATATTTATAACAAATTTGCATGCATCATTGTTTTTTTTTATTTGTACTCAACAAATATACTTTTTCTTCCTTACTCAATGTTTCTCCTATCATTGTACTTTTTTTTGATAAAAGGCTTAAAGCTTAATTACTTGACATCTGTTTCTAGACTTTATAATTGACTGTGTAATTGACATCCCTTATAAAGGTGTATATGTGCATATAAGTACACCTAACTGATAATTAGGACTTTTGTGTCCAGGTCATCAACCCTTTTCTAACTCACAAGATTGTATAATGATGCTGGCAGTTCTGGACTGAAACATAAACTTGTGTTTCTGTGGTATTCTTCCTTATAATACCAAGATCTTTTACTAAGATCTGTCCATCTATCCTGTCTTGTCAGCATAAAAGCTACTTCTCCTTACTTTAAGCGTGATGCTATAAAAGAGAAAGGGTTCAGAACTGCATTCTGCACCCCTTATTTGATTGTAAGTGATATGTTTTAATGGCATTGTGTTTTGAATAACAATGTATTTTTTCATGCTGTGAAAGGAATTTATATAAAAAAACATCCTGAGACAGATTCATACTGATGTGTTTGATTCCACAACCGTTCATGGAAATAATTGAGCTTATTGGAAAACTAATAGAAAAGGATTTTAAAAAAAAAGACCCCCCCTTTGAAAAAATATTAAAGAGAAAGGACATGATAAACACACAATATATGAAATTATCGAAGATAAAGTAAGATTTTTTTGCTAATCATAATGTTTTCCTAAATTGGAAAATGTTGAAATCAGAACTGTGACAGTGATGCATATATGTGTGTGTGTGTATACATATATATATATATATATATATATATATATATATATATACACACCCCACATATAGATTGAAATTCTGCTCTAAGATCTGATTGAGATAGCATTAAGATAAGGGGAATTAAATAACAGGAATACCCAGAGCTCTTATAATCAACAGTGGCAGCATTTTTAAGTGCATATTAAACCTCAAACTTCAGAGTTTCAGCCAGTTTTTAGTAGCTGGAAACCAGGAGGAGCCCTAATGTGTGGCCAGGTTATCGCTGTCCACCTGCTGTGGATTCCTGCTCCTTTCTCTGGAGCAGCTGATCGGAAACAGGACTCTAGAAGTGCTCCAGGGCTGCAGCTCCTTTGCTCCTCAGCCCTTCCCAAATGCTGCCACAGAAACTCCTGTCTTGTAGCATGCCTGGAACATAAATGCAATTTGACTCTTTTTGGAAGTGAGGGAAATTCAAAGCCCACTGCACATGACACCATGGTATTTTATGAAAACGAATGTATATACAAACACACGAAAACCATTTACCTAATGTACATACATTCATATGGATGCACTGGAACACTAGCCTGCTTATCTTTAAACACATATTTAAGGTCTGTAATATGCATGTTCATCTGAATAGTTGAAGGGACATTACTGAAACACAGATGTATGTAGAACTGTCTATACAGTTCTTTATAGTATAGCATTTTAAAGCTGCATATACTGATTATGTGGGTATATATTTTTGTTTACACTGGGAAACACCACGCTTGTCTGTATATTAAGCCTACTCTAAGGTCTGTTGAATGCTGTGGAAGTTGGTTCCAGTTACTTTAGAGATAGTATTTGTAGATAAATAAGAAATAAGGTGCGAGAGTTGACTGATATACTCCTGTGTGTTTCATCTGTGGCTTGCATTCATGTGTTCACATGTTTTTAGGCACATTAATGAAGGCAGTTGGATTTTTGCCCCAGTATTTCCACAATTGTCATCACTATTGCAGTAGTATCATGAAATCTTACATTCAGTGACCTTGTGATTGCAGATTCTTGCTGGACTGGGGTGTGAAAAAAATCCAGTAGCTTGAAGGAGCTTCTGTTTTTTTTCTCCTCCGCCACCCGCTTCTCCTCCCTCATAAGAAGCCTCAGGATCAAGTTGGATTTAGATTACTGCAATCATTCCTCAGTCTTTAGAGATAAGTTTCTTCTTGCCCTAGCTGACTAATGTCGTTGTTCAGTGCAATGAATGGCTAAAGACACTGATGATGACGGTTGCAGTTGCATGTGGAGTTCCTTATCTGTGTAAATTCAAGAAATGAAAAGTCAAAGATAATAGGCCATTTGTGCCAAAACATTGTGGGTATATGGTACTAGTGTCAATATAGTTTTAATGATATCAGCCAATTCGTGCAAACATTGAATCTCTCTTCACTAATTTATGTTGACTCAAAATATTTCCTGACTCAGTGTAATGCAGATGCTGTTAGAAGCAAAGGTAATGTCAGAAACCCTGGAGAAGGAATTTGGAGGAACAGCTATACTAATATTTCTGTTGAAATATTTGGAGATCATAAAAAGTATATTTTTCTCTAAAACGTCTTGTAGTTTTTCTGGAGTGCAAAAACTAGATAGGCATAAGAATCCTTATGGTATAGCCAACACAGTGCAAAACTTAAGCACGTTGCTTTTGGGTTTCTCAAACCTTTTGCTTTCTTTTCCTTCTTTCTTTTCTTTTTGCTTTCTTTCTGCTATTGTTTAAGTTCATTCCTTAAACTTCACTTCATGTCTTGACTGAAGCCTTCAGCTGATGAACATGGCTAGTCTGAGTATAGAATCATTAAGGGTGGAAGGACCTTCAAGATCATTGAGTCTAACTGAATATGCTTGTTTGAAGAAAGTCTTTTACTTGGCTTTAGTCATGGAGTTTTCTGGAGTTATTCAGCAGGAGAATGAAGGAGAAACCCTCTTGTCATGATGATCCATCATGACAAATTTTTCCTTTTGTATTCATAGATTCTTTGATTCCTGATACACTTAAGTACTATGGGAGAGATTGAGCTGAGCAAGTGTAGGAGAAAGATTTCTTTGTATTTCTTTTCCTGTTCTTTGTCTGCATTCTTTATTTTTGAGATGAAAAAAAAGCCTATTAGTTTTGTTTGGATTATGGTATAGAATTGTATCACATATGCTGTATTTATGGTGATTCTTTGGTGTAGTTGTGCTAGGCCCAAGAATGTATAGGAAGTCAAAGGCTTCCTGAATTATTTGCAAAGAACTGATTATAAATCTAAACCTTTCCTATGTCTTTCCTAAGTGTGAGCAAGCGCAAGTGGAAGGCCCTAAGGAAAAAATATGTATTTAAGTCATGATGCAAAATTCTAACCCTGTAAGTTTTTAGAAGAAGAAAAAACATTTGATACTTAGCTTCTTAAGTACTCTGCTTTGGCTTTATTGATATGTTTTAGGTTGTATCAGTGATGTTCTCCTCTCCTTCCAAAGAGCAGATAGTATGGAAATTGGTGGAGACCCAGATAACATTTTGAACCCACTTGCATGCGCTGAAGAAACCAATCAACATCCCCACTCTTCTTTGCTAATCAATATTGATTGCTTTTAGTTCTTTATGGCCGCTGTGATACCAAGATAGACACTTTCCTTTCCGCAGGAGCCTGGGGGCCGGCAGCATCTTGGGATGGTGCCAATGTGCCCTGCATGGATGTGGCTACAGCGCCCATTCCTATTTTCTCTCTGCTGGGTTGGTCTAGGAAAAGAAAGCTTTTCCTTGCAGCCTTCTTTTTTTTTCTTTTTCCTTTTTTTTTTCTTTTTTCTCTCTCCTTTTTGTCTCTTCTTTTTTTACTTTTTTTATCTCTTTTCTTTTTTTTTTTCTCTTTTAACTCCTTTCTCCAAAGACCACCAAGATCCTTGCAGATTTAGCAAATGACAACTGTGACAACCGTTTTAAAATTCCTTATTTTTTTTTTCTCTCCTCTCCATTATTACCCTACTAGAGGAGGAAATTATATCGAAAGAAGATGTTGTAGCAAGGGCAAGCGCAGAGGAACTGCTGCGGGTTGCGAGCCAAAGTACATCATTAGGAACACTCCTGTTATCTGGAAGTCTGGCTTCCTGTCTCAGTTTCCTTGTGGGTCTCGATGAATGGCAGAAGAAATGGAACACTTTCCTGCTTGGCCCACACTGCGGCTAATTTACTCCCTTGGCCGTGTGCCATGCCGGGCTTGGGAATAAATCCTGCAGCTCCCCCCTGAGCCTGGAGGGTCCTTCTTGCAGGGCCAGCCCTGGAGTTTGGAGACAGCTCTCTCTCCGTGTGCGAGAAAGGAGTGACAATTGTGAGTGCCATAGGAATTAAGGAGTCTTAAAGAACTGGAATAGGTTATGGCATAGCGTTTTGATGTAGGTGTAAACTCTCTTAATGCAGTGAAAAATTGCATAGTGTGCCTTGCAGAAAGTGCCTAAGTGTATTAAAAATGAGGGCTTTTAAACCAGCATTTAGTTAAATAGCTATTTTCCTGTTTTTCTCCACCAGAGCTGTATATCACGTGAATTGGTCCACGTGCTGAAGTTCTGAATATGGTTTTACTGCAGAGTATAAAAAGCTGTAGTACAGAATTTTTGTATGCCTCTTAGAAACATCTTATTAAATGGTATTTCTGCATATGAGGAATCTTTCTTGGGCTGTGTACAGATGAGGTTTTTAAAATCATTTCCTTTTTTAGTAGTTGTTGTCTCCCATATATTTTCTCTAACATATCTATTAAAAAGACAAAACATTCAGAATCTTATCTCAGCTCTAAATTAAATTAAACCCACAGCACCAAACTTTCCATGCAGATAATCGTCTGGATAGCTCCTCTGTTTCTCACTTTAACTGCATTTGACATGGAAGAAATTTACTGCTGACTCAAAGGGAACTTAACAATCTTCTCTGCAGCATTTTCTAATAGTCTTTCTCTATAATATATTAGTGTTCCTGGTGAAGGCACCGAAGTGGTATCTGACAGGAGCTTCTCTTGGCTCGTGCCCCTCATGCCGACCCCTGCCCAGCATGGGGCTCAGCCCTGGGCAGCCCGACGGGCTGGTGATTTCTGTGGTCTGTCCACAGGAAAGTGGAAGGAAAGATTGTCATTGTACAGGGGAGAAACTTGTGCATAAGAATATTGCGTGAGATTTTAATGATTACAATTTGAGTTAATGTGTTGGCGGAATGTGGATGCGTATTGTTAATGCAGCAGTATTGCCTGTGTCCCCACTTATAACTGTGTGGTAAATAACTCCGTGTAATAAATGTAGAAATGCATCTCTCTTACTGGCCTTCTGAGCTCCAAGGAGAGGGCAACACAAGCATATGTGTGCATATGAAATATTATATGTGCTTTTTAACATCTGTGTCAGGAAATAATAGAAACTCAAATTTAAGGATACTTGCATCCCTGGACGATAAATTCAATACGAAATTAAGCACTGAAAGCTTCAGTATTTATGGTCAGATCAGTTTCCATCCATCTATTAATCAATTGTAACAAAATTGATATTACTCTATCATGTAGTTAAAACTGCTCAGGGGGAAATGGTGTCATTAGACATTTGGTTATGAAAAGGAAAAAATATTTTTCCCAAATATAAAACACCTGATCAGCATAGAGGATGTTGTCTTAAGTGTATGTGACATGAGTTTATAAAGTCAAAGGAGCTGTGGTGGTCTCACTTCACAAAAACAGCTGTTTCAGAAAGAGTCAAGTTCAGCTCCTTAACAACCCTTGCAGTTGATGTTGTCTCCAGTGGAACTCTGTCCCTAGTTTTATCCAGGGACTAGGTAACTAGATGTGGTTAATGAAAGTACTGTGGTCAGTGCAGCACTTTAAATTTATTTTTTATTTTTTGCTTAAATGGTAGCTCATAGAGTTTAGTAATGTTTTCTTGTAGCAAGGGCTATATTGTTGCATGTAAACTGCTGCATGTAAATTGCTTTGTAAAATAGACTCTTCTTGCATCTTGTTGCCATTTAAAAGAGTTCCTGTAGTTAAACATAAGTGTTTTTCTGGGGAAGAAAGTTACAAGTTAACAAATTTGGCCTTTGGATGCACCAACAAAGCAAAATTTGTTTTAGTTTCTTTATTATTTTCAACCTCAGTGTGGATTTGGGTCCATTACTGAATGTTTACCTTTCAGCCACGTTTGTAAAGATGTGAAATGATTGGCCTAGTATGTTTTAACCATATTGCACACAAAAATACTTCTACTGTTTAACTTCTCTGTTCAGTATGTCGTATTTATCTAATGATATTGTATAATATCTGTGATTAAACTGAGAGGCTTTAGCTTTCCTGTGTTGATGCCTGTTTCAGAACAGTTGCTAATACTGAGGTAATGCCTGCACAGAGTATCGTTAGGTCAGCTTTCTTACATAACATGTAAATGCATAGCTCTTCAGTAAACACACAGCACTGTAAACCTGAAATGAACTGGGACGTCTGGAAAGATGTTGACTTGTGGATTCATTGCTTTTGATTTTTTTGGAATAGAGCACATATAGGAAAAAAACTGATGTAGTAAAAAATACCATACAGTATGTGTGAGGAAAGCCCATCAGTGCATTGAAGGCTTGTGTACCTGAGGCAAAAATCTTGCTAAACAAGGCAGCTTGAGGGAGGCTCTTGAAGTTTGGCCTGTTTGGAGCTGTCAGGCTTGTATTCAGCAGCGAAGTTTACAGAATAATAAGAAACTGGATAATTTTAAGATGAGCATTTTGGTTGTTGCTTATATAAACTACATTGCGTGCTCATTTTTATTTGTATGGCTAACAGCAAGGGGGTTTTCTTTTTTCTGGCTCATCAATTTCAACTTAGGGTGCTCAAAGTTTTGGTTGTATATCACTCGTGCTATGAACATATATTCAGTTGCAAAGGGAATCTTCATTCTCTTTCAGTGAATCCCATTAGAGTAAACTAAAACTGGGGGTACTGGGGCACGTTGTAGTTCATGTTGAGACAGTGCATAACTTGAGTTTTCATGGTGGCGATTTTATGGAATTTGGTAATATAAATGAAAAATGGGAAATTGCTCTCATTATTTGTTCTAGATAAAATCATGCAGAAGTGTTTGCCAGCCATTTCCCTGGTTTACAAAACAGCCTAATAGTATTGAAATGAGCATAGTAAAATCTGCCTGGGGGACACTTTCCTGTTGGAAGATTTGCTTTAAAAGCTTACTGCTGTATGTATTATGAATATTTTTCCTGGAAACCAAGTATTTCTTCATTTTGTTCCAGTTACTGTACTTGCGAAAATATGCTTGTGGTATAGAAGCTCATTTTATGACAAAACAAGCAATACAGAAGTGATTTGCAGCTACATAGCAGAAATGTTGATTAAAAATTGCAGGGACATTACAGAAATTGCTTCATTACATAAACATATTACCTCCATACCCATTTCTTATGGAGATGAAGTGACCCTCTACTTGATGGCAGTACCACTTGACATTTTTTCTGTTGCTTATGGGGTGATTTTTGTCCTCACTCGAGTCAGTAGGAGTTGACTTAACATCTACTGGCAAATCTGTCTTGGAACGCGCTTATGTTAATAGTTTGCATGAGATCAAATTGACTGCAAGGGAAAAACGAGCTGTCAGGCACATCTCATCCAAATGTGAAATATGTCCATCCTTTAATTTAAAAAAAAAAAAAAAAAAAAAAAAAAAGATTAGGATTGAGCTAATGCATTGATGGACTCTTTTTGGGAGAATGAAGGCAAATTCTCAGGCTAAGTGCAATGTACATCTGCCTTCAAAATGACAGTTTTATTTATTGGGAGGAATGTGCCTGTGCCAAATTGGCTGCCCAGAACTGCAATCACCAGTGCAGCTTTTGCAGGCACTTGATGCGCGTTCATTGTTGTTTTAATTCAGCAGAGCACGTTGCTTACATTATGTGCACCCTACAAAGGGCAGCCTCTTTAAGTATGTCTACAGCATAGCCCTTGATGTGTAATTTCTGTGCTTGGGCTTTGGGACCGTGTACAAATGCATCTCGGGGTCGCCGTCAGCCGAAACCTGCCCGCTCCCGTGTTGAATATTCATCTGGGGCCGCCCAATAACCACCCCAGCCAGCTGCACATTCTGCTTCTGATGTAAAAGTCACTCACAGTTGCTGTGTATCCTGCAGTGTAAAGCAACGAAACTACTAGTTGTTTGTGTCACATCCATCGTGGTCTGGAGCTGTTCCCTCTCGTCTGGCTGCACGGCTCTGAGTTGTCACCTGTGGCCACCTGACTGCAGTGCAACCTGCAGAGCTGCTGCTGCTTTTTGTGTGTCAGGACAGAGTTTTGGTACAAACCCCATATTCTAAAAGATGATATAGTTTCCCTTCCAGCTGCTTGATCGCTTCCAGATAGGTTCAGGTTTAAGAGATGGAGTGTTCGGTTTGCACTTTTAAAGGTCATATATGGCCTTGTGTAGGTTTTTCTTCCACTCAGGACAACATCAATATATGCATGTGTATATAAAAGGTGTGTGTGCCTATGTATATACATATGTATATCTATTTGTGTATACATATATATATACACACACATAGATCCTCGTGTACAGAGCATTTTCAGACTGCACTGCTCAAATGCTCAGCAAAGATCTTTAATGTTCCTGGAAGTTCTGTTTACCTTCTTTTAGGGGGAAATCTCCAGAACTTGATCTTTTATTTTTGTATGCAGTTAATGAACATTTGGAGAGAGCAGTTTTTATTGCCTGACCTCTCGACCCACCAGAGACCTCTTTCCCGAGAGTGCGTGTCGTGGAGTTGCCTCTTGTGCCTCAGGAGTCTGGAGCAGGACATCACCTTTCAGTCTGCCTGTGGATGGAAACCCTCGCAATAAAATGTGAACCCTGAGCTCTGAGTAACGAGCTGGAGTTTCTTTAGGGCAGGCCTGACCTTTGCCTTCCATCAGCGCATCAAGCCCTCCATAAAACACAGCCAGACCCCTCGCTCTCATCTTACAGCCCACACTGTGAAATGAGATTGCTCTGTAGCATCCCTCCTTACAGGCAGTGTGTTTTTCAAATGGACTTCTCTTCCAGAACTTCTAAGTTCCCTCCTGTCCTTCGTTTTACTGGAGACATTGAGAAGGTTTGTCTTATCTATTTTCATTTTTATAATTGGCACAAGAAGAACTAAAGCAAAGTTTTCATCTCAGGTTGAAGCACAGTTTGGTGTGATTGCTCAGCTTCTGATCTCACTACTGAGAATATCTTGTTTTAGGAGTTTATAAAAATATTTGGCTATGTTTCACCTCAGTCGCTCTTGGCAGTTCTTCATCTGCTCTTCTGGAGTTTCCATCTGCTCTTTCATTCTGCAGCTTCTTCTTTATGGCCCAGTTCGGTACCAGCTATTCCAAGTAAGTGGAAACACTGTCTCTGATGTCTCAGCGGGTACTGGACTGGATGCAGACAATATTCTGCATCTCAGACTCTCCATGTAGTTTATCTTATTGCTAAAATGAAGAATGTGGCGATTTCTGGAGGCTCTGGCTCTTCCTTTGTTCTTCCTTGCTCACAAGTGTCCAGTGGTTTCACCTGGAACTATGTGCGTTACTTAAAACCTACAGAAGATAGATCTATAAAATTAACTGAAATATGTCACAAGGACTAAGGGAAATACTTTTTATCTCATCAAGCTTTAAAATTAAAGTCCTTTAGTTACAAACAAAATGAGAACAAAATTAGAACAAAACCTGTGAAATGCTTATGAACATGCATGGGATCAGAATGATTAAAAACTTTTTTTTTTCCAGCTATTTAATCCTTGGCTTCTAAGTTAAGCACTTTTTTTTTGTAGTTTTCACAGTTCATACAGAAGTGTGTATTGGCACTCAGTAGTCATTTGGCCTCGGATAGCTAGTACCACGAAGCAGCACATTGTTATATAGAGAAAGGTAACATGCTTGACCACATCTGTTTACCTGTCCATTTCACTTTTAATCATGCTTTTGATTTTGCATTTTTTTCTTTTTATATAAAGCACAATGATATCCATTTTTTTAATTATATATTTTTTTATTTGGAAGGCAAAGTTTTAATTATAGCTGTTTGGTATTGTGTATTGAAAGGTGTTATCTAATTGTAAAAAGAATGCAGCTGTTACTTGCAGGAGACAGCTTATCTGACTAAAGGCAAAGCTTGGCCCCAAGATTTAGAACACAAATTTAACAGAACAAGGCAGGCCCTAATAGGGAACAGATCCAATAAGTTTGCGACTTTTGCTCTCATGAGTATTGACAAGTAAACAAATATATCTATATTTTAATAATTTTAAGAAAGAAATGTATTGAACAAAGTTATTTAAGATGCTCAAAAATAATCATCTTTGCCTACTGCTTTAGGTGTATAATGTTTAATGGGAATATCCCAAATAAAATAAAAAATGTTTCTTATATTGCATATTTTTTTGCGCTCTCCTCTTTGTGGAACCTACAGAGACAGCAGAATCATATCATAGATAGGAGACTTTGTAGGGTTTTTTGGTTTTGTTTTGTTTTTAATTCCTTCCTCCCTTTCCCTTTCCAAAGCAATCCTGAATACCTAACTGCTTTCCTTCAGTCACTAAAACCATCGGAATGCAAGTTTCAGTCGCCTCCACTGTGGGCAAAGGACAGTGAGCCGAAAAATTCCTTTCAAACTTCCATAAATAAAGCCGTAATACAGATATTGCTAACATATATTAGTAAGTTGGCTGTTTTAAGAGCTCCAAGTACAGCAGTGTGATCGTGGCAGGTAAAATCTGGGGAAAGGAAGCCTAGAAGTGACTTTTTGTGTTGCTTTTCCCTTGCTCTCTTTTGGCCGGTGTTTGGAGCACCACAGATAGGTGCATCCCGTCCCTGTTGCCCGTAGATCCAGGAGGACACAGTCTGCCAGCAGCACCAAGGGGGACACAGGGTGGTCCACGCTCGGGCTTAGCGGGCTTCTCCCAGCTGCTGCTGAGGAAGAATGAGCTGAAATTAAAATATTGTGTATTGTTCCTTGTTCTTGAGAAAAGCGTGGAAGTGATGCTTTGGGGAATTTCTGGGGAAAAGAATTATTTCCAAGCAAGGGAGACGCTTCTAGGGGAGGCACTCGTGGTGTTTGCTTTGTGAAGTGACACTATCCAAATAGACTGGCAGAGCAGGAGCTCTGATTAGAGGTCCATTTAATGCTTTGCTTGTTTCTTTGCTCCTTAAAAGCTCGGAGAAAATTTTGCTTTTGACCTCTGTGAATCTAGAATTTGTCCTTTGACTCTCTTTGATTCCCTTGTAACTAATGAATCATTGTCCTAAATACTTGTGCTCTGACTCAGTGTAAAGATTTAGGGGTCAGCATCAGTGTTTGTGATACCAGGGTGTTACAGTGCAGTTATATAGGCATACATATGTAGCCCTGCTCCAAGGCATTGCAAAGCATGTGGTGAAGCACACCTTTGGGGCTGGGCTGTTTTTGTCACTTTTGCTTTGTTTTCAACTAACTTTGCAGTAGGACAGTAGCTTTTTGTTAGGCTGATCACGGGGCTTAAGTCCAAGAAATTCCGTATAGCCGGATACAAGAATATCACTGACAGTGAAGGTGCTTCTTTGGCTACGACCTGAGGAAGAAAACCAGCCTTCCTGTGGCCCAGCTCTTGCTGTGAAGTACCTGGTGTGTGTGATCCTACCCAATTCATTTATGGTACCCTAGTCTGCAGCAAGGAAGTAAATAGTATCTCTTTGCAATAATTATGCTCCTAAAGAACTTGAGGCCTCCAAATACAACGCATCTTGTGCCCCAAGTGTAATCCTGGGAATTCTGCATTTGCAGTGCATAGGTTTGGCCCTGGAGACCAAGCAGTCACACGCAGCTGATACTTGGTGTATGTGCTGGTATGTTGGCATGGACCAAAATCTTTCTGATGCACAGAACCTCCCTTCTGGGGTCTGTGTTAGTTCAGGAGCTCCTTTTGAGTATTTGGCCCTATCAGCCAAAGGGTTTTTACGGTTCTCAAGGCAGTGCTCCAGCACAAGTTCTAGGTTGGAAAACAAATTTCTGAGAAGTCCCACTACTGTCTATTTTATTCTAAAAATCCTCCTTTCTGTTACTGGACAGAAATAGGGGCATATTCCTTCCTGCTCTCTTCTCAGGCACTTAGGACATGGCAGGGCAGGGAACCAGCAGTTATCTGTGATGCTAGTGGAGGGATGTGGTAGCTGAAAAAATACAGGAAAAACAGGTGCCTCAGGCTGAAACAGTATGTTCCCATAAAATCACTGTTAGTAATAGATTTTCAGTTAGTTTTATGAGATAAATAGAGCTTGTAGATAAGTGCTGTGTTTTTCTACTCTTTTTTTGTTTGCCTATTCAGAAAGATGTTTCATGGGGACTATAGAGTTGGGTTTGGATTTCTTTCTCCTTCCTCACCCCCTGTTATTTTATACTTCTACTACTACTATTTCTATAAGTATTTACCCAAAATTCTTGAAACTTCTTTCTGATTTGCTTAAAGCTCCGTGTTTTTCACTTATCAGATGTCCCCTATCACAGTCATCCTCAGCTGTAAACCCTGCTTAGGAACCAGCTTTGCACAAACCTACCAGCAAAAAGCCTCCTGACTGCCCACAGACACACAAAATACTGTCATAAAGGAAAGCAACGTGCCGCATGTGTAAAAGCAAGTGTGAAAACAAGGAAATCTGCTGCTCACTAGTCCCTTGGCCTGTTTAGGGCATGATGTGCTTATCTGTAAAGTGTTTGCCCATGTAAGGCAACAGATCGGGTCAAATAAATAATAATCTAAACTCCAGAGTTCTTTACTCTGGCAGTAAATTAAAGTAAATGAGAGTATGCTTATGTAAAAAGCTAAATGAGTATGTCAGACCAGTAATTAGATGATGGAAAATACTTTCCAGAATATACTAGTGCTGAGGAGCTATAGAAGGTCGAAGCCAAATGCTGGATCTGACTGAACGCCCACGGTCGTGGCTGACACCAGAGGCGGGTGTGGAGTTCAGAGGGAGCCAAAAATGAGCTGGGATTTTTCCCTCTAGCAAGGGGACATTCTGTTGCGTGTGCACTTTGCAAATGAAGTCACTCGGGAGATAATGAAACCTCTACTGACTTTTAATCTTTTTTCTTTGCAGAAGTAGTTGATTGCCTTAATGGCAAAGGAGGATCTGGAGATAGCGAGGAGAAGAATCCCTGGTCACAGCAGGAAAGCATTAGGAGCAGGATCTCTCTGAGCTGTCTCAGTGACATCACCTGCATGGTTGGGTTGATGTGGGGTAGAGAAGCAAAATAGACAAGCTTGGGAAAATTGATGTCAAATCCTCTGGGAATCACTGTCTGTATTACTGAATATGCCTACACGTGATTCTGGATACTGGGGCCAGCTGCTGTGGGGTGGCTCGTGTCTGTACAAGCAAATTTTCTTATTCTTCAGCAGCTGGGGCTGCATCAGACCTGCCTACTGGATGTAGTCCACGTGTGGCTTTAACTACCATCCCTTCCATGGAAGCACTTACGGACGGTGCTTTGGAGCAGGAGGCTTTCAACAGGCAAGGATGGTGAGGTGAAAGGGAAAAAATAATAAAATAAAGGGAGTAGGAAAAAAATAGGAAAGAACAGACACAGATGGAGGTGTAATGAACATGAAAAAAAGGGATCTGGGCAGGAGGAAGCAGACATCTATGGATGTGAAGATGAAAATAAAAGTGAGGGAATAGAATAGTAGAGGAGAAACTAATAGATGAAGAAAAACCTTGTCTCATATTTTATGCTAATATAAAAATATGAGAAAACCATAAAACATTCTAGAAAGCAGACTAAATAGAGCAGACTAAAAGAACATGCTCTGGGATTCAAAAGGCAAAGAAACTAGAGGCCTCCCAAGATACAGAGGTCCTGGAAAGGAGGTGCAAAGACTTTGTTATTTTAAGGACATATGGGTTGCCCGAGGATTGACAAGGTTAATGCTACATGAGGAGAGGGGGGCAGCCCAGCTGCGAGCCCTGGGCACGAGGAGCAGCTGGCACCTGGCAGGAGGGGCAGCAAGGTGGGCTCACCCCCAGTGAGTTGGGGTGGCTCCCAAGGCATCGGAAAGGAAGCGTGTGCCCTGCCGTGCTTTATTGTGTGGAAAAAGGGAAGTGCTCCTGGAGAACAGCTGCTTATGCAGATTGCTTGTGTGTGAGATTTGCTTTTGCTAAGATGTTCTCCTGTTCATTCCGCTTGGTCATAGATCTAGGGAAATGAAATCTCTTTCCATTTTAATACAAAGTATAAACTTTTGGACTACTTTTTTCTGTCTGTACCTGTGTGTATACATACATAGATTTTGAAGAAAGAGTGGTTTACCAGCCTGCTAAGGTCATATTATGCTTTTTCCTTGTGGTGTGGTAAGAGGGGTTTCTTTTCTACACATGGCACAGTTAAAAGTCTGCTGCTTCCTCATCCTGCAAGTGCAGCTGCCCTAGGAGCAGCTGGGATGGGGCAGGCTGGCTAAGGAGGAGTAAGCAAACACAGGCCTGTGTACCCAAGTACCCAAGCAGGGGGCTGGTTTGGGTGCAGGGTCTGCAGAGCATTCTCCTGCCAGCATCCTTGGAGCAAGCGCCCTTTCAGGGGCCTGCAGTAACACAAAGGCCATGTGGACACAAGAGAAGTATAGTGATTAAATTAAGTAGGTTTAGAGATCAGGTTAGTTTAATCTAGGCGTTGCCTTCTGTAGGCATTCTTTGCTTAGTTTAAGAGCACCTTATGCTAATGTATTTAAGGTTAAATCAATATAAAGCATTCTTAAAGCGAAAAAGAAATTCAAGTCAACTTGATGTGTAAACAGTATTAATTAGTCAAATCAGTCTCTAAAACAGCCTTCTTGGGTAGATGCTCTTAAAGGTGCTTATATGATGCTTCCTCTGCTTAATGCTTTCTTGTAGGCCCAGCAGAAACTTCAGATTAAAACAGTGCTGTCTTTTATCTTCATAGTACTGCTAAGAATAGATCTGGGATGGGAAGAGAAAAACTGGCATCCCGTTTCCTCCTCACCTGTCAGTTGTGCCAAATGCAGAATCCATCTGTGTGCTGTTATGCTCAGAGGGCCAGAAAGCTCTGGTAAGGGTAAAGGGAAGACAATAAATAAATAAATAAAAATAAAAAAAAACCCTTCAAAATGATAGGCAAGTTAATAATGACACCTAAGAGCTTAAACTGAGAGATGAAAAAAGTCCTCACAGTGTATTTTAGTTTTTTGATTGGCAATGTATTTCTTTGCACTCACGTGCAATGTAGTGAAATTATAAATAGAGTGTGGGTGGAGTTTCTTTTGTTTGTTTTGCTTTTGTTTTTGGTTTTTTTTTTTCCGTCCGATCAGGATTTAGTGCAATTTGGATGCAAAAGTGTTATGGAGAAACATGTTCAACTTGTTTGCCCCTTTATATTTTTTTTAATTCAAAAGTAACTCTGACTACCTGAATAATTGCATTTTTCTCACATATAAATTAAACACTTCCAGTAAATTATATTTTTCAATTTTAGAATACATGCACCCTACAGACCGTATTATATATTCCCCATTATGTAACGGTATGAAGGTGAGATATAGTTCCATAGTTCCTGGCAGTGCTTGAAAATATTCAAGGATTTTTTTCAAGATAAACCAAGGAAAAGAATGACTGAATACTACCATTGAGGTGACCTGATTTTGTAGAGTAGGCAACAGGCTAACACAGATTGTAGTTCTACTGAAATTTAAATTGGTTTAGTATTAGATAGAATTAAAGCCTGCTTTAAAAAGAGTGTTTTGCAAAATGGGGGTATGATGAAGGCATGCTTGCTGAATGCATGCATGCTTGATCTGAGCGTCTGCCCAGGCATCTGATTTCTATCGGCTGGGCCTCCTTTTTGCAATAAGAGGAAACCTGAATAAGGTAGAAGGTGAAATGTTACTGGGTGTGGAAAGGTCGTATGCAGCTAGAGAGAGGCTGCAGAAAGTTGCTTAAGTATTTTTCTAAGTAGGAAAACATCACTCTGTTAGAAAAACTGTAAGTTAAAACTCCTGTTGGCATTAGAAATAAATAAAGTCTTTCAATTACAGGGGTACTGTCAATAAGCTGCTTAATTTTGGCTATGAGGATGCTTGTTATTAACATTTGATTCAGTTTAATTAACAAAATACTTTTTTTTTTTTCTTGCTGTAATTCTTATGGGCTGGGGAAATAAGATATTCCTAAAGTTGCTGCACTTACATATTGCTGAATTCAGAAGCTCTTTTAAATGAAGTTCCTTCTATTTGACAAACAGAGAAATAACTTTTCCAACTTGAATCTTTAGTCACCTCATGTCTCGATGGGGAGGTAGACCTGGGAAATGCTGTTAAATAGAGGCGAGGTTGTGTTCCAGTTCCTCTGAATTTCCAAGTGAGTTATTACGTGGTAGATTCTTGTCTTACGGGCACTTAAATCAATCAATACACAGGAAGTTAAGGGAATTGTAAGTCACACTGGGCGTTCTTGTTAAGTCAATATATGCAGGATCAGAATTTATCCTAATGCATTAGTAGAATGTGCAGTGTTAGGTTCGGGTAAAGCTTACACGTTGCTTTCTGCTTCTGAGATCATGCTTGAAGTTATCGTTGTTTCAGACTCCCTGATTCCTTGTGTGTGTAATAAACCGTTGGAGTTAATTGAGCTGTGAAATAAATTTTAATGTCATCATTTTTTTAATTGTCCCTTGTTAGGAATATAGAGACTATTGTTTCTTTGTATTGAGAGAATAAAAAATACAGTGTGTTAATGCAAGTTTTGTCCTTGTAATCCTGTTCGTTTAGTTGAGACTAGGCAGTCATTTGCAATATCAGATGTTATGAGCTGTGAAACACTTCTCCTGTTGGTGGGAATTATTTAGACAGTATTTTTCTGCATTTATGCACTGATTCATTTATAAAATATAAATTAAAATGTCTAGGAGAGAGCAGATAAATTTACTGTTCTCAAATGAACAGAAAATTTACTATAAAGTGAAAATATGAAGCTACAGATGTTTCTAAAAGTGTGTGTATTTATCTTTCAATACCACCATGTATCATGTATCCATCAGGTATGGTTGTATATTTACTGAGGGATAAATATGAAAGGATTACTTGTGAACGGCTAGTGGATGATTTTTTTCATCATGGATCCACATGGTGGATTTTGGGACTGATAATCTGCACCTGTGACTTCTAGGAATATTTTTCGTTTTTAAGAATTGCCTATCAGATGTGGTATTTTCTTTCAGATCTAAGAGGAAAAATTACTTGTTGTTGGCAAGAAAATATATATATTTTACCCTTTTTTGAGTTTGGGTGAACATCTCTATAAGTTATGTTTTGTTTCTCTTTACATAAAATAGTCAAGACTTAAATACCAGCTGGCAGAGAAGTTGCCAGTTGCCCTTTGCAGAACAGATGATTTTTCACAGCAGTTACTTGATTCATTCCATAGCTGTCTTTTCTTTTTCTCTCTCTCTCAAAGAAAAGATTACAGCAAATGTTCCTTAAAGTAAGGATTTTCCTCTTGACTCTTATCAACATTGAGTTTCAAATGATGGAAACTTGCGGAGTTTGTTGCCTGCCATGGAAGAGTTTCTCATTTCCAGGCTCTTTTGTTTAGTGCATGTGATCCTACTTGGGTTAGAGCCCATCTTTTCCCCTGTGCTCCCTTCTGTTCTTCTTTAAAATGCATGATTAAATTGCAAAGACATAGCAAGCTTTGCATGTGCTGCCATTTCTCTCTGATTTTTGTGTGTGTGTGTGTGTGTGTGTGTGTGTGAGTGAGTTTTTTGAGCTCCTTCCCTTCCTTGAGCTCCTCTGAGCTCCTTCCCGTCCTTGTAGCTGCTGTCCCCATCCCTAGGTTGGACAGTTGTTGGGCAGCCTGAGAGCCACTGGTGGCTGTGGGGTCAGGAGCCCCCAGCCCTTGCTCTACTCGCCCTCCTCCCCGGGACACTAATGGGACTTAATCACCCCTATCCAAGGGGAAATAACTCCCCCATCCTGAGAGTTTGTGCCATCCCATTGGGTGTAGATTGGCCCAGGATTTTCTCCTCCACATCCATGTCCATGTGTACTGAAATACAGCTTGGGGAATGTTTTGCTAATGTGTATGTGGGTGTTGATTTCTTTTTTTTTTTTTTTTTCCCCCCCATTGAGTTTTGACCACATCTTGTGCTTCCTCAATGATGACTAACCAGAAAGTTGATGTAAATTCTTAGGGTTTTTTTTCCCCCTTTTTTTTTCCCCTTCCCTCTAATGCATGCAGCATTAAGGCTGCTTTGCTGCTTTAAGGCGCACGAGGTGATATGTAGCTTGCTTTATTTTTTGTGTTACAGGTTCTTTAAACATTAGCTCTTTTGTCAGGTATGTATTCGTCTATTTGCCTTTCATCTTCACTGTTTCTTTTGGGGGATTTACAATACTGTTGAGTTAAGGATTCTCACAGATGGTAATGGAGGAAAACTGTTAAGTACGTTTATTTAAGAGTGCTGATTAAGTAAATGTCTCTAAGTCTGTTGCCCTAAGGCGATGTTTTAAAGGGGGCTTTATGTTCCTCCCTGTAGGAGAAAATGTAGTTTTAATGAACTTGTATTTTATTTGTCAAGCCCTATTTTTTTCCTACTTGATGTGCTGAAGGAAAAACTGTCGTTGTATCCTCATTGTTCTTAATAAAATGGATTAATAAAGATGTAAGAGGATTAAGCATTTTAGCTTCTGGCCTTTGCACTTAATTTCAGAATATTCTTCTAGAGCCAAAAAGAAAAAAAGTATATGCGAGTGTTTCATGGTCTGCTTTGAAGTTGTGCACTTCAGGAGATGGTTTCTATGTAAACTAAATTGTTCTCACCTGCAAGAGTGTGTCACTTGAAAATCTGTCCTTCATTAATGGAGCCTGACTGATTCTTCCTTGTGTTTAGGCAAATTAGTAATTTAGCAACGAGGTTATTCTCTAAACTGAAGTCATTGAAGTTTGGCCAACTGATAATTTCTGTGATATCATAATTTAATTTGTTTTTACATGAGATCTTGCTTTTCATCCAAAGACCCAAAAACATTTGCTA
>JAVCKT010021587.1:31902-46995 GCA_032273925.1 Rhynchotus rufescens
CATTATTAAGTGAGCTAACAGTGGGGGAAATAAACCAATTAGATAGTGAGTGAACCTTAAAATTGGAAAATTCAAATCTACCCTCGTAAAAAAAAAAAAAAAAAAAGCTCAAAGCCAATCCCAGACCCAAACAGCCCCAGTAATCAATGAAGCAGCTGCTTGCATGGGCAGAGCTGAGTAGACACAAGACAAAGACTTGACAGCCATGCTGACAATTTGGTACAACAGCATTTTTTTTTCCCAGCATTTTATCAACTTCCTAGAAAGAGAAGGAGCCTACAGGAAAAATGAGGCAGTAAACATTAAAGCTCATGCCACCCTTGCTTCTGGCTAGCCCGGGGTCAGCAGTGGAGATATCTGTCGTTGTGTGAGCAGCCACAGAGCCAGGCAGTGTAACCCCACACGGGAACCTGAGCCAGCTGCCAGCCCAGCCGCGTGCTGCTGGAGTGGGCAAGGCTGGGTGACCCCACGGCTGCCGCAGATCAGCCTGTCTGCAAGTGGAGCCCCACCAGGGCCCCACCATGGCAAGAGCCACACTCGAGGTCACCCTGTGCCCCAAATATAGTTGTGAAGTTTGCATCCCTGCAAGCTCACCTGGCCCTCCACACTGCTAGGCAGTGAAACTGCAGGTCTCGAAATACATCTTCACTGAGGCAAGAGCATGTGTGCAAGATTTATCCTTTGGGACTCAGACACCCATGGATGTGGATGGGATTTTGGAGGGAGAAGGATGGATGTCAGTGACCACCTGCCTCTGCCCAACCGAGGAGCATCCCAGCCACACGGACAGGGTCTCAGCCAGCACACAACATCTGCCTCACTTGCAGGGAACGGCCATCTGCCAGGTCAGGTCCTGGATCGGAGCTGTAAGCCTGCGCGGATATGCAATCCCGCTTCAGTCTTTTCCTGAGACTCTTTAATGATGCTTTATGGATGCTTTTGCCAATTTTCCAATCCAGTGGCAATTATTGCTTATATGGAAAAAAATAAGAGCGCAAAGGATCTTAATGTGTTTCTAGCTGCTTTTAATGAAATTTAATAACCTGGGTAAGGAGAAGGAACCAGTCCTGCGGGACCAACTAATTCCTTGCGATCCCAGAGCCCATAGTCTGAAAGCCTGGCTCAGGCGCAGTGAAAATGGACACTCCTGTTATTTGCAGAAGAGGCATAATTGCAAAGGGCCAAGTATTGCAAAACGCCAGGCTCTGCAGAAGGCTTTGCAGGGTGATTTATCGTTACCTGCAAAGACGTGACTAAGGAGCTCAGGAATCCTGGGCCGAACAACGGCCCATTGATAAGCTGCACGACAGTGCGGGCCAAACTCTTGGCTACCCCCCAGCTGACCCCCGGAGGTGTCCTGGGCTCGCCCAAAAGGCGAATGTGCACAGGGGAAAGCATCTGGGAGCACAGCAGCCCACTGCTGCAGGCCAGGGGCTCTGCACATGCAAGCTCATGCACTTTTGACAGCAGTGGATGGACCAAATCCTTAGCTAGAGGCAAGCAGCTTCATCACTTTAAAGAGGCTGAGGGTCACGCCTCTGCCAGCAGCGTGTTTTTCTCTCACAGGGATGTTTTCTTTCCGCTTGTGCTCCTGGAAATGCAGAGCACAGAAATAGAAAAGGACAAATCAATAAGCATTTATGAACCTTGAAAAAGCTTCCTTTTTGCTCATTAGAAATATTAGTTATGCTCTTTTTTTTCCTTTGTTTTTTCTTTCGCAGCTGAATATGATTCATTACACTGTCTTTGCCCCCAAAGGCAAGCAGACATGAAAAGGAATATTTTCCAAATTCAGGAAGGACACCCCCACCCCACCCCAGCATTAGCATTATTTTCAGCAGGCAGCTCAGTTCGTTCTCTCTGGATAAATGCAAACTGCTGGTCATGCCTGGCTTGCTGCAGCATAGGCTGGCATTCAGGTGGCTGGTTTTTCTGGGCATTGATACATGTGTGATAGACAGCTCGTTTCCATGTGTGCCAGAAACCTCCTCTGAGCCCGGCATTTGCTGCCCCTAAAGCCAGAGGCCAAACAAGCAGAACTTCCACTGACTCTAGTGGGAGAAGGAGCCAATTCCATAGGGCAAATCCATGCGTTTTGACATATACGTTGTTTTCTCTCCTCAATCTCTTTTCCCTTTGTTTCTAAGCTTGCTTCATCAAAGAAACGGAGCTGATCATTGCAGCCTCTTGGGCTGTTTGCACAAGGGCCGTAACTCAAGCCCTGGAGTGTGCTGTTTTGGCAGCGTAGTCTAGGCACTGCTCGCTGTTCCAGCTGACCTCCTTCCCAGCCTCTGCCCTGTCCTCTTCACTGCCTGCAGCGGGGTCCAACACAAGCCTTTCCTCTCGTACATTTTTTAAACCATTTTCCTTTGACTTGCTCATGTATTCAAGCTGCTGATTTCCTACTGAGCAGGTACTTGAAGGGGTTCATCTGAAGGCCTTTCCACTAGGATATCTGCACCCAGCATTATTTTTACGGTGCTGCAGGACTAAGAGGGGCTCAGGAATGGGAGCAGTGCCCACCACGACCCTTGCAGTGGGTGCTGCTGGGCTTCAGTGCTGCCAGGATGGCTGTCATGGTGGGACAGTCACTGCCCATCCCGTCACACTTGGGCTCCCTGATCATCCATACAGCTTCTTGTGCAGGATGGGTGCTGCAGTTCCGAAAAAATAACGACAGTCCTTCACATAACCATGTCCTCTAGAAATGAAGCCTCACACTGAGGGAAACACCAAAAGGTATTCAGCTCATCTTTGCAGTGGTCTGGACAGACACTCTGTGACTCTTCATTTGTAAGGACTTTATTGCAAACCTGCAACAGCCGACCAGAGTCTTTGTAAGGAGCTCACTGGGCCCCCGGTGGGTTTGGAGGAGGCGAGGGATGAAATTCCCTTTCACTGCATTTCTCAGTTCTGCTTCCCCACTGAGTAAAATTCCAGGATGGAGAACAGTCAGATCAAAGCGAGACAATCCCAGCTGAAACATGTACAATTTGCATATTCCATTAAAAAGAATCAAAGGGGAGGGTGTGTAAAATATTTGCACCCTGGAGCATATAACAATGTATGCCCCAACAAGATGCTCCATGTAGGGCTTCTGCTTATTTACTCTGATGCCTAATAACACACACACACAGACACACAAACACACAAAAAAAGAAAGAAAGAGGCTGCTGCAATTTTCACATCCCGAAGTATTCTGGCTCATCTGATACACAGACCAACTCTCAAAAGAAACAGATACCCCTAAAAAGATTGAGATGACTTTTAGCAAATTACATACTTTTGAAGGTCGTACTAAACAGATTTCTTGTGCAGTGGGAGGTCCTCCATTGATACAAATCTTTATTACTCTAGTTCTGCTGCTGCATTTAGCTTTTGATAGGCCCCAGATACATGGGAGGTGAATGGAGGATACATGTGTTTTTGTCTGCCAAATTTTAGAATGGAATTGTGAAAAATCTAAATGGCAAAATTGAGTTTGTTTTAGGCTTATAAAACTATGGGAAGTGAATTTAATTCCACTGCTGGCTCAGCTGCCAGCCAGGAGATGACAGTGACAAGGTCACAGCTTCCTGCCATGTTTTCTTCATCTATAAAAATTGTTATTGATCTCCTTTTAGAGTATTTTGAGATCTACTGATGGAAAAAATGCTGTCTAATCTCTAATCTATATACCACTGCTGTTAGCATTAGCATTCTTATTGTTTTTTATTACCACTGTGGTGGTTGTTATTAACATTTATTGCAGTCTAGTAATGGTACAAGCCTGGGAGGACACCACAAGCAAGGGCAGAGCATCTCCTTTCACTTGGGGCTGCCCTGGTCCTTAATGGTACAGGAGCAGCTTTCTGATGGTCTCTGTGGAGTTAAGGGCTGGAGATATTCTCCTTACTCTGCTCATCTTCCCTGCAGAGCTGTTTTCATGAGTATATCCCTCCTGTGTGAATGTCCCATATCTGTCCCAAAAGCAGACTTGAGGCATGTCTCGCATCCTGCAGCATCCCTCTGTGCCTCGCTCTAGCCTTCCACCCCTCAAAGGAGGCTGGTTCCCACTACTGGGTGCAATGACCATGCTGTGTTTTTCTCTAAGACACTGTTAGACCCTATTTTTTTCCCCACATTGAGTCTTCCTCACTGTTGGCTCACCACAGTGCTCTATTGATTTGTTTAAAGGCAATGCCCGAGTCCCTCATAATTTATTGAAAACTAGCCGGGTGTTTTTCTTTTTTGCTGACTCCTACTCCTCATGCAGCTCACATAATAGCAGCCTAGTGCCAGCAATGGGACCTTTTTAAGAATACAATCCCTCTCACAGAGCATCTTTCAAGAAAAAAAAAAATCACAGGAAGAATTCATTTTGAGACATCAAGAGTTTTAGCTTTGGTTTGTTTGCTTTTTCCCAACAGCCTGCCTTTAAGGTACATCTTTTCTGGCATCAGGTTTCCTCACGTAGAGACCATTTAAGTACTTAAGATGCTCTCTATGTACTCAGCCAAATGTTTTGCCAAGAAACCTAGAATTTCTTTGCTTTAAAGGCATAAAGTCTTCCATCTGAGTCTTAATTATAGGGTTGAATACACAATGAAACTGCAGCTAAGCCCCTACATGTATGGAATGTAACACCACTTCACTGCACCTCACCTGAAAGACAGCTTGTTAAAAAGCCACAGATGAATAATAAACTGGAAGGACACTAATAAGAAAAGAGAAAAGATTAAGAAAAAGAACACCCTCCAGTAAATAATTAGTCTTTTTCAGATTACACTTCTCCTGATAAAAGACAAAAAGCTCTGTCAGGAAGTGACTCCATCTGAGAACCTGACTTCCAGAAAATGTGGTTTTAGTGGTCTAGACCATCTGCTCATAACCACAGAAAGGGTGGGTCCGAACTCAGTCTGGATTTGAGCTCTCCCAAATGACACTGATGCGACCTCATCTACTGTGTCACATCTGGCCCAGAGCAGACCCCAGGGGTGATCGTGTCCCAAACTATCCTCAGGAAGAGTAAATCAAAATGCTATTCCTGCTGGGACATTTCCTTGGTGTTATTCAAGATTAACTGTGTTGAAGTCATCAGGAAATTTGCCCCAGCTTTCTGTGGGTGCAAGGTGAAGCCCACCTGAAAGGCTGCAAATGAACTTCTCACTCAGTACTTGCACCTGGGCAGCGGCCAAGGTGTCTCTGAGGGCTCCGAGGATATGCAGAGCCTGGCTGCTCTTTGGGGCTGGTCTCATTGCTCCCAGTCTTTCACATAGGCAGCAAAGTGGTGGGCAGGTGTTGACCAGCAGAACCTGGGGCTGAGGGACCTGCTGGTTCTGCGGCCACCAAGACCTTGCTCTTGTCTCTCTGACACACACTGCTACTGCCAGAGATGTGCCATGGGCACAGACTGGGACATCCTGCCTGGCTACAAGGAAGAGGAATGAGTATCTGGGATCTCCCTCCTGGGAAGGACGTGCTGAGATGGGAGGATACCTAGGACAGAAAGCCCTGAAGGGACACATTTGCTGCCGATGCCTTTCCCTGCTGCCACACAGGATGAAGAGCCTGAAGACAGAGTGAAATGTGCCTGGTAAATCCCCACCATGACTGACAGCAATCAAAGCCCAGGTCATCTGCTTGAAGACAGAGGCAGGAGGATAAGGAATAGCTAGGTGAAGTTAGTGCTGCTGTTTGCTACTTCAACAGAAACGTGCACTGCATTTCTTAGCAGTGGAAGAAGCCCCATCAAAGCATACCTGAAAGGAGGGAGCATTCTTCACCCAGAGCATATAATCTTCATTTTTAACCTGTAATTTTTTTTTCCATTGAAATATCAAATTAGCTGCCTTAGCTCCATCCCTAATTAAATGTCTTTCTTTTTTCCTTTTTCCAAATGGCAAATTCCTGCAAATTCAAACAAGTTATATTACCCAGCAGAATTAATTTTTAGTCAGGACATGCCTGTCATTCCAAACAAATTAGATATCTGAAGGGGTGGGTTTAGCCACATTTCTGTGCACTAACAAAACCAAGATCTGCACGGGGCCAAAACCAGTGTTCTTCGGGCGACAGCAGCCTCTGTGCATACCAGCACCTCGCTGAATCAAAGAGTAAACACCTATTGTACCAGGGCCCAGTCATATGCTGCTGTGGGTCTCTGAACCCAATGTTTAATGACCTTGTCAGGGAAAGTGTGTGCTGTACTCTTAGGTTTTTAAGAAGGCATAATAGAGCTTTTGTCTTCTGTTTTTTTCCTGTGTGGCAAGTTGCAGCTAGTCTTCAAACTTAGCTTAAAAACTTCACTTATTATTTCAGTTCTCTTGCCAGTTTTACTTTTTTTTTTCTCCTTTCTCCTCTTTAGCTGGATGTCTCAGGAGATATTAAATTTTTTTAGTGTTGTAATTGATAGTTTGCAAACCATTTTTGTGTATGTATGTGTGTGTGCGTATTTGCAGACTCGCAGGCTCCAGTTCATTGAACAACCATATGGCAAGAGCATAACTCCTGTCTGAAGCTCTAAAATAAAGAGTAATGCTCCATTCAAAAGACCTGGAGTTTAGTCCCTCCTGATTCAGCAGGGAAGTTTACTACATGCCCAGCTTTCAGCACATGCCGAAATGCTGCTGAATGAAAGACCCTGTGAGTATTTCAGTGCAACACTGTCTGGAAAGGGAGGCCAACATACACGAAAACCCTTTTCTCTCTTGAAATTTCTGTAGGCAATGAAAATTGCGAATGCCCAGAATTTAAGACTGAGGTGAAAGTTTGAATCCTTCCTGGTTGGAAACTTTTGTGAGGACTTAAGGATCATTTTGTCCAATGTTTTTCTTGGTGTGAATCTGGGTGTGCAAGGAAAATGAAGAGTATCCACCTGCAGTAAATTCACAGCCACAAAATTGGAACTCTGCGGTTTCCAGTGTCTAAAATATCAGTTCAGTTACAGAAAAGCACACTTTAATATAAGTAAGAGAACAAATTGTGCACACACCTCTACCTCCAGAAAACTGATGCAGATTTTTTTTTTTTGAGCTTATCTTTGGGATCTGATGGAAGATGTTTGGAATAAGAAAATGATGTGAACTACTCATGGAGCATTTAAAAGGAGGTCATGGCTTTGGATAACTTTTCCAGTGCAGCTGTGGGTTTTTCATAATTCTTCACTTTCTCCTTTGAAAGCAACTTTAAATAACTGCAGCACAATGTTCTGGGCCCAAGAGTAGGATTCATCTCACTGCACTTGGAGTGCTGCTATCTTATCATAGTTAGTTACTCCCTTCACAGTCGTGTAAGCTCAGGGAGGATTCATCTAATTTATTTTATTCTATCATGAGATAAATCGTGCTCGAAGCCATTGATTATAAAGGGAGGACAACAGGCTAGAAGGTTACCAGCTAGATGAAAATATCTGAAATTAAGGAGAAGGATTTCATCCTGTTGAACAGGTCTACCAGCCAACTGTTTTTACTGTAAAACTTTCAGGAGAATTAGTCAGGGAGCTGGAGGAATCTGGCTCTAGGCAAGGAACATTATCATCTGGCAGGAAGAGAAGGGACTGGGAAGTGAACAATTAGGAAAGTGTATGAATATTAAAATCCTAATAGTTCCTGGGGTGGCTCTTAGCTCTGCTAGTACCTGCATGAGATGAAAGATATATAATGGGCCTTCCTAGATAAGTTAAGTCTGAAAATACACAGGGCCTTTGCTAAATTGATTATAATGCTTTCTAATGCCTTTCAGGAGTTGCTATCAAGTGGTGTGGCAACAGGAAGGCAGGAGGTCCAGGGCTCTTGATCACGGTCCAGGAGGGTTGCTCTTCCAAAACCACTTGAGAGCTTTCTGACCTCAGAAGTTGAATTATGGGGCAAAATCTAGAGAAACCTCCAAAAGTTTACAAGATTTGGTCCAATGAAGTCTTAAAGAAGCAAGCTCACAAGATTTGCCATCAGATAGGCTTTTTGCTCCTCTTTCCTGAAGGCAAGATGTGCAGGAGGATATAAGAAACCGGAAAGGTAACGTGAAGCACATGGTTCTGTGTCCGTTGCTCTGCCACATGCCACAGATGTGGGGTAGAATGAAAGCAGCCCTGGAAGGTGAACACTGGAAACAGATGGTGCGAAGGACAGACGGACATGAAGTTCTTACGAGGGTGGGAATGAGACTCTGAGCAAATAGGTGGTTCACCAGGAACATGCTAGAAATCTGAGGCAGGGAAGGGAACTGACTATCAGCACTCATGTCTCAGCTGAATGCATCATTCAGCAAGACACTACTCTTCTTCTGGATTGGGAGTTGCTTATCCCATACATCACATACCAGCATCCTCATGCTGTCCATATCTACAAGGTGCCACGTGCCCCAGCATTACTCACTCAAGCAACTGTGCCATGGTTCAGGGCCAGCAATGTAGCTGAGCCTAAGGATAACCAGGAGATGATGGATCAGCAGGATGTGTCCCTTCCCCAGGCGGGATGCAGGTGGCTCAGCAGCCCCCACACCAGATAGTCCAGTCTTATAAACTTATGAATACAGAATGCTTCTAAGTATTTTCCACATGCTATAGAAGACCATCATGTATTATATTGTAGTACTGGGCCTGGTACAGATATCCAATGGGAAGAAAACATTTCCTGTCCCAAAGCACTCACAATGAAAATGCTAGACAAGGGGTGACAGGTGGACCCAGACACACAGGCTGGAAGGAAGCATGCAGCAAAAAAAAGAAACAGCAAAATGCATGCAATGCTTATGGAACTGCAGTGCCCTTTTATAGGGATGTTTTTATCCCTTTCTTTCCAACGATTGCATCAAAAGATTCGCATACTTGATGCTGGAATAAAAGATTGCATTGTGCAGATAACGGTGGAGACAGAAATCAACTATAGGCATAGATCCACTGCTGACAAGTGCTGGCAACTCAGAGGGGCTTCTGCCCCGTGCAGGAGATCCCAAATTAGATATTTTTGTTTAAATGACACTACTGCCCTTACAGCTTTTCTTACCAGCTGTCCTATAGAGTAATATGTTCTATATTCGTCTGTTTACCTAGTCTGCTGTAGGAACGGTTCCTATGACAGTGTCTATTAGAGAGAACACCTGCAAGTAGAGTTTGAAACTCTGTGCTTCTTGATTCAGAAACCAATTGTTCATCTTGATCAGATTAAGTTTATTTTTCTTTTTTTTCCTTAAAAAAGGGGAACAAGTAGGATATTCTCATGAGCAGCTAGAGCTGCATATACAGAGCAGGCTGTAGGGCAGCAGAACTTGGGAAAAAAAATCCAAAATTCTTCTCTCTGTCAATGTGTTATGTGATGGGTTTGAAATGAAAGCCTGTAGCTGCTACAGAAGCTGCTACAAGCTGTAGCTACTTGGTAAACTACTAATACTGGTCTTTAGACCCCCAGGTTTGCTATGGGAGAATCACTACAAACACACACAAAGGAAATGGTGCAGAGTCTACAGGATCAACATGACGATTGGACTCAACAGTCTTGAAGGTCTTTTCCAACCATAATTATTCTATGATTTTTTTTTTGCATGGTTGCTCATGAGTAAGAATTGGAAAAAAAAAAAGGTTATCTGCAGTTTCACAAAGTTCAAAATCAAAGAGCAAGTTCAGAACCAGGAAAACAAATCTGCCACTCTGATGACCCTTCTGCCTCTTTCAGATTAAACTGGGCTTGAATATTAAATTCAAATTTCAGCCCTCCAAGATGCAGTCTCAAAGGCAATTAAACATGCCCACATTTACAAACTTTCCAACGCTGGGATGCAATAGACTAAATTTCTGCAGTCATTGGAAAACTGCCAGCTGACAGTGCCATGGAGATGAACCTGGACTACATACAGCATCTAAACTGGAAATGCTGTATATCCCATCCCTAGCTGTCATAAAACTGTTCCTTGGGGTACATTTTTTAGAAGTCTGGGTCTGGTGCCTAGCAAAGTTGTTCCCATTTGCTCTTCAAGAGACTTTCTCACAGTTTCCTGGAGTGCATAATCAGAAAAGAGACTGAGACTTTTTTTTAATAGGATATTTTTCCTTATCTGAAAGTGTTTTTGCACAGCAGAATGTATGCTGGCTGCATGCTTTAGCACATCATACTAGCTTCATCTCTAGCAAGCGTGCTACAACATGAACGTTAGAAGGACGCTATCACATGAAGTTCTGCAAGCACAAGCAACCAGAAGATGAACCTTCTAGGAACCCGACTAAATGCTCAGGAAAAGCAGGCCATGGTGCTTTCACTGTCCCAGTCCTTCTGCTAGTTAGGGGAAAGCAGATTGGACACACTACAGCGACAACTTGTAGTGTACAGGAAACACACTACAGCGAGAGCCTTGCTCTGTGGCCTTATCCAGGGTTTAATCTCTTGTTTGATAACCCCTTCTTAGAAGGGGACTTCTGTGCTCCAAATTTGACAGTTCTCCTCCAATGTCTTGGAGGCTCACAAGTCCTATGGCAAAGAAAAGTGAAAAAGAAAAAAATATTGCATATTTAAAAGGCTGGATTCTTCACTTGGGGCTCCATCCTGGTGGGATTCATTACACATCTCCTCGGATGTGCTTCTGCAGTTGAGCAGCCATACCAGGGCTGACCTTAAGCACTTTGTGTTGCTGGGTACAAACAGACTGAAGAGCAAATGGAACCTCTGCAGCCTCATTCCCAAGGCCAACCTGGGAAAGAATCATGTATCTGTGTCAGAATCACTTCTCTGGATGCATATGGTGGCCCAGCAAACTGCTAGAACTAACGCTTGCAGCACTACTCCTTGACTCACGTTATAACACAACACAACTCTTACAATTGAGGTTTTGCAGGGTCAAGGAACCAATGAATTTTGCCAGTAAACTAATTCTTCATTTGGGCCAAGGAGCAAAGGGGAGAGTAGCTCACTGAGGAGAAGAATCTTAATTTCCTTTAAAAATTAAATGCTGTGTTGCAGTGCTCTGACACAAGGTAATGTATAAAACATGCATTAAAGGCAGCACATTTTATGTGTGCAAGTTTCCCCAGCTCTGCCACTCAGAGGTGTTTGCCTGGCTCCTTCACAGGAGGGAGAGATCAGGTACCCATGGAGGAGCAAGGACCCCAAGATTCCATAAAGGACAACTCCCCCTCCCAAAGAGCCCTTGAGACAGCTTGTAAAATCCAAATCATTGTTTCTTCCCGTATACAGTAAGACTCTGTTCTGATGAGATAGCTCCCTATTTTCAATTTTCAATGATTTATTGGTACTTAACCCCGTGAGAGACACTTCACCATCAAGCTAATTGGTTTGGGACTTTGTAGCTTTATGAAGCCAACAGTGCTGGAAATATTGCAGCCCTGGGATGAGAATCCAGGTCTCACTTGGATCAGACAAGCGTGGTACGTAAGTAGGGGTAGCTGCCCCTCTCCAGCCTTTCGCAGGCTGCCACCTCACTGGGGTTATATTTAGCGAGGCATCTGCGGTGACAGTCATTTTTTCAGTATTTAGGAAATGTTAGTGCTGTCTTCTGGTTGGCTGCCAGGTGCTACTGGGAAACATTTGTTGGGATTATTTTCGGCGCTCCCACCACCAGAGTGCCCATCAATCACTCTCGTGGAACCGATTCAAGTCTGTCTGGACCACATCAGCCTTGCAAAGTCCTGCTGCTCCAGGCTGGGGGGAGCACGAACACAAGGAGGCTCAAGGGAAGCATTCAGATCATTTTTTTAGGAAATTCCTGCCACGCCAAGCTGGGTAGAACCCACCCAGGCCCTGCTCCAAAGTCCAGTGAAAATAGAGACGTGATCGCTCTTGCTTTCGGCACGCTCTGGAGGAGGCCCTCCGAACATGCCAGCCTGCAGGAGCGGCAAGGGGTGACACTTCAAAGTAGCAGCTCCAGGACCGGGGGGTGCTCCAGGCTCCTGGTGAGGGCATCTTCCAACATGTTTCCAGGAGAAGCTGCACAGCTGAGCGCAATGCTCTCCTTCCCCCACGTCCTGCACCAGCAAACTGCATTATTGCAGCAGCTCCAAGGCAGCTTTTTGTGGGGAATGTGCTTAATTAGAAAGCGGAACACACTAAATAATAGCTCGCAATTAAAAAAGGCAACAGAGACTGGTGGAGAGCAGAGAGTTTTATAAGTGTTGCTATTACTGAATTGACACACACTGTTAAACCCTTTATTTTCTTTAAAACAGAATTTTTTTTAGTATGCTTTGGTCACAGCAACATTAAAGAAGTGTGGCTGAAACAAATACTCCTATCAGGCCTTGTTTCACCTTCTCCCAGGTTCTTCTCACTTCTATTTGCAGGGTCCAGACCTGTGTCCACAACTCACTTAAGAGATATTCCCCTCTGGGGCTCGCATTTTGGCTCTTCATGTTCCTGGATTTTCCTTTTCCACCTCTCTCCTCCCACCTACGCTCTCCCATGCACATCTCCTTATCACGGGCTGACCGTACGCACGCAGGGATCAGCGAGGGAATGTACCTCCAGGGAGACCTTGTCAAGCTATCAGGTGCGGCGGTCAGGCCCGAGCAAGGACCGGCTTGCACAGCGCCCATCGCTGCTGGCAAGTAGTTACAGGTCAGGGCAAGAGGTTAGAGCTCAACCCCAAACCAGAGAGTGGCCGATTCTCATGAAGGGCCAGCGCGAGCTGTGCTTGCCTCATCAGCACCACTCCGTGGTCTGGTACCTCGTGCCTTGCCGGGCGTTTGATGAAGAACTCTGGGAGAATAAGTTATGGCCACAGAGTTCCTTGTTTCGGGAAAACACACACAGGAGGAAACGGGGAGGGTTTCTGGGCCAGCTGAAAATGGCCAAGACCCTTGCTCAGCCCTGCACCCCAAGCAGGGAGCAAAGCCTGGGGCAGCAGCTCCAGGGTCTGTTGTGGACCTGGACCTTATGTCAAAAGCAATCAGAGGGTTTTGCTCTCCCAGAAAGACTTTCTCTCTTTATACCACTGGAGTTTAATATTCTCAGTGGCTTTTTAACCTCCATGCTTCAGTCAGCTGCTCTTTTTATTGTTTTCACTGGAATATATACATATATCAAATTGCTGGTAACAATCACAGCATCTTGTGAATAATGTAATTAACAGTTACAAACAGATGGCTGCAAATTAAAAATGATTTACAGAGGAAATCTGGACACTGTTTAGAAGAACTGATAAGATATGAAATTGTGCATTCAGTGTGCAGACACTCTGAGGCAGAAAAAAAAAGGTATGAAATTTCCCAAATGCATTGTAGATGATGGATGGATTCTTCAAGCTCCTATATTGTTTCTCCTGTTTCAGCGTCTGCCTTATGTGGGCTTAGAGAAACATCTTTTAGTGACTTTGCTTAAAGAAGTTTTGAAATTTCCATGATGGTGATGATTTGTTGTTGATGTTCTGCATTATATATTATGGCAAAGGAGATACATGGTGGCTCACTCAGTTGCCGTGGGTGATGGGTCCTGTTTGTGCCAAGGCAGACATTAGATGTAAATCCCCTGCAGCTGATGTTTTACAATTCAAGTAAGTTCACAGATGTCCTGTTAGCTACGTGAGACGTATACCATCCTCATAAGCTCGTCCTGCTATGTTACTCCTGACACAAACTGCTGAATCACCCAGTTGTCCTCTCTAAAACAGCCATGCAAGCACTTGAGCAGAGCCCACATCATCTTTCCACATCTAATATAAACTCCTTGATCTCCCTTTTACTTTCTTCTCAAGGACAAATGCCACCAGTTATCACCCGTCCACAAAACCCTCCTTCTCCCACCAGGCAGGCAGAGGCCTGGTGCACATTTAGGGACAAGAGGCTCTGCTGCAGGATGAATTTTCTACCTTTCAGCCACATCAGAAGAGATCATCTCTCTTGAGGATGAAGGATGTGGTTGCAGCCAGGCTGCCTTTGTCAGGAAGGAGGGGAAGCACAAGTTAAAAGTGAGGTTGCTTTTTCAGAAGGAGTCTGAACAGTGTTTTCCTCTAGTTTCAGTTTAGCTTAATACTGTTCCAAAGTGGAATTTAAGGAAGAAAAAAAAAAAAGAGAGAGAGAGAGAGAGAAACAATCTTTTTCTCTCCAGAATAACTCTCTATACACAAATACATTGAGTCTCTCCACTTCTTTTTTGCTGCCACGAACCAGGGCTGGCTGCAGTAAGGAAGAGCCTCACTTCCCTAGCAAGAGTTGCCCTAGGACTACCCTAAACCTCGTCATAGCTGTGAGGAAGGTCCATCCTTTCCAGCTTGCCATCAAAGGGGCAGCAAAGACAGGATAAGGAGGCATTTGGGGCCATCCAATCCAGCCCCCAAATCACATGAGCTCCATACAAGACTCCAGTGCTCTTCTTTCCTTGCCTCAGCCATTCACAGCAAGGTCACGGTTGCCCTTAACATCCAAATCATCTTTAAAACAGAAGTCCAAAAACCACAGTGTGACAAAGCAAGAAAGGAAGAGGAAACTAGTTGTCACCTCTGTCCTGCGCCCAGACAATCAGGAGAGATTCGAAGAGGGGGGAATGCCCCTGCTGAGCAAAAGCCTATGACCAAATTTCAGACTACCCAAGCCCCTCCCTAGTTACCGATCCCCCTGGTTTGGTAACTGAGTCTCATGCTATGAGGAAATCCAGCAAAACAAAGGACCAACCCCTCCGTTCTTGTTTGGATATATCATTTCTACATGCAGAAAAGGTGCATGGCTGTCTGCTAGTCCTAATTTCATGCATCACTTTTGTTTCACATTGTGCGCAGATCCTACTGCAGTAAAAGAACATGTTCACTGTAATATTGTTAATGGTTTGAGGCTAAAGCCTCTGAGAAGCTGGAAAACAGAATAAATGGAAAGGATGGCCGTGCAGGCAGAGCAGAGAAGCCAGCTTTCATTTGTGCTACTTACAACCCCAGCCTCAGAGCAGCCAGGCTCTGCATGAGAGTGCTGGGTGAAGTGAATTTTTAAAGCCCCAAGAGATATACTCTATTTTTGCAAGAGTGGAGACAGCAGAAGCTGTTTCCTAGCCCTCATCCTTCTTAGTCCAACAATGCTCAGTGATGCTAAACAACCAGACACAGCCAAAGCTGTTGCATTTTTTCAGGTGGATCACATGAACAGTGAATTTAAATGGACAAAAACATAGAAAATAAGAAATCCTG
>JAVCKT010021588.1:0-23700 GCA_032273925.1 Rhynchotus rufescens
GACCAAGCACATGCTGAACCGGAGCCATCAGTAAACTGAGTTGCGAAAAAATCATCAGAATCTCGAATTTATGACAAGTTCCCCAGTGGCAGAGACCCTGTGTGGGCCCAGAGGTGCCCACCTGCTCACTTAGGTTGAAGGGATGGGATTTCCCAACAGGGACCAGGGGAATGGCATGTCTCCAAACCTGCCTCTGAGCCCAGCCTTGACCTTAGTTATCACCTGGGCACCAACCTTGAAAGGACAAAAGCCCTAAGTAAGTCACTAAGAGGAATAACTGTAGATCTTTACGAGTTTCCAAATTGAAAGACCAGTTAAGTTTCCATTATCACCTTGTGAAAAGGAAAGAGATCTTCATCTGAATGTAATTAGCAATAAAAATAAATCCTCCTTATGGAGGAAATCAATCAATCTTGTTTTCAAAAAGATGGAAAGAAGGAAAACAACTGGAGTTTTGGAATAAAAAAGCACAGAAAAGGAAGCATAGTCTAAGTTGGCTTTATTGAAAATGTGTCAGATGATGAAAGCTGTTAAAGCATGCAGGTTATTTAAACTAATTTTTTAAACTACGTAAAAATGCAGTGCAAATTCAGCATCCTGGTTTAACTTCAGCACGTTTTCCTGTTTTGATAGTTTAAATGTTGATAGGATGAAAAAAACCCACTTTATAGTCCCCACCAAATCCTTCTGCCAAAAAGGACATCTGGAAACAAATTGTAAATGATGAAGGATGAGGGATATTTTGAGAGGTTTTCATGCTCTCTGTGCTTTCCTCTGCCATCTTAAGGATAGAGATAGCTTCAGACCCTGGGGCAACATGGTGGACTTTCTTGAACGTTTATCTTTCCATAAAATAAATCACTGTTAATTAACATTAATTTATATCCTGCTTTTTCCTCATTTTTCCTCCATGGGGTTTCCAAGTGAGAGGATAAATTTGATGGTTATTACGGCAAAGCATGACACCCCGTAATGAGATGAAGAGCAGCCAAAACGTGTTTTACAAATAGAGTTTTGGCCAAAAAAGATAGGGGCTGATGGCACCCACACTGCGATCCCTTTTATTCAGAGCTCTGCTGCTTCACGGACTCTCCAGACCGGTAGGGATTTGCTCAGGAGCCAGCATTTCCCTCTGTTCCACCCCGGTGGCGGCTCCATGCGGTAACTGCAACCCCTCTTTTCCTCCCAAAGGAAACTCTGGGCTGAATGTGAAATACTGGCTTGGAGAGGAGGAGATCTCGCTTTTTCTTTTTCTGGTCCAGCCAGAAGACAGCAAGTCTTTTCACCTTCTTAATTCCATCTTTATTTTCCTCTTCTGCTGTGACAGAAGCATGGATAACCACGGCTGGGATGCCTCAGCAGAGGCCGTCACCTGGTCCATGATGGTCTCCCTTGGGCTTCTATCACCCCCAAGAGACGGTCATCCAATCTGTCCTTAAAACCTGCTAGCGATGGGGAATTTCAGGCTGTTCCCATTCATTCTTCTTTCCAACAGCAGTATCGGATTGCTCCCAATGCAACTCAAGACTTCCTCTTGCCCAGCCTTTCGCCACAGGTTGCATGTCCTACCGCTTTGCTCTTCTTTGGGTCCTCCGGTGGGGCTGCCGCTGTGGGGAAGGACATCCCGAGCAGAGCAGGAGGCCCTGCAGCCTGTGTGTGCCCAGGCGGGCTTTCTTCCACCACCGAACGATTTGAACTCTGCTCAACTTGTGAGACTAACTCGAATCTTTTCCAGATGAGTCACTCAGTAACTGCTCGTGACAACCTTGAGGCCAACAGAGGAATCTTTTCTTTTTCCTTTTCCTTTTTGTTTTTTTTTTCCCCAGTCGTGCTTGTCTCTGGCCAAGCAATGACTCAGATTTCAGAGGAGAAAAACTCTCCAAGTTGTACCTGAACCGACACTCATTAACCACAGAGTGGTAAAAAGTGATTGCGTAGAGTAATGGGCTTTATCAGCAGTGGGTGAAGGTCTAAGCAAAAAAAGAAAGGCAGAGCCTATTGGTATCAAGAGCTAGCAAAGCCTCTAGCCACCCCATGGAAATGATTAACGACTAAAAACACCTAGTTGTTGCATTTCTACCCTGGAATTTGCTCGTTTTTCATTTCTTCTTCCTTCTCTGAAATCTCAGCAGAAAGGATCTCCTCATCCTCTTGTGGGGCAGAAATCATCCGAATGGCAACTAAATTGTCCGAAGACGTTGCAATGACTTCTTCCCCTTTTGAGGTCTCGGCTTTGGGGGAGGCTGTGGGTGATCGCCGGTGTACTGGTGATTTGGGCGGAATTGGACTGAAGCTGGGATCCTGCAAGGCACAAGATGGCAAAGCATTAGGAGAGCCGGGTCTGTAGCTGGGTCTCTTAGCTGGGACCCTCAAGCTACGACACTTTGCTGTCTGGTTGTCCAAAGCAAGGCATCTGAGAGGATGCCAACCTCATCTTCAGAATTCCACCTTGCTGCAAAAAGATGATCATTGAGAGAAGCTGGATTAGAGAGCACTGGAACAGGCTGCCCAGAGAGGTTATGGAATCTCCTTTGAAGATCTTCAAAATCTGCCTGGATGCAAGCCGGTGCCATGTGCTCTAGGTGACCCTGCCTGAGCATCTAGAGGTCCCTACTATTGTATGGAACCTCAACCACTCTGTGGTTCTGTGATTATGACCTTAATGCCTTGAGATAACTGTGCCGAGTCAAGGGCAGTGAAGCTCTCTCACACCTCAGGCTTTAGCTCTTTTTCTGATCCTGTAGTATCTAGAGTGTTTGCAGGGGCTCACTTTGGCACTAACTTTGCAAAAACCTTGGTGTGATGAAATCAACCCCTGACTGCCCTGTCTTAAGGCCCATTTTTATCCCATTAGAGAGAAGTGGCCACAGGTTCAGAAATCCTTCTCTGGATGTGCCCCTGGTGAGGAATGAAGCAACAGGTCTATTGAATGGGCCATCAGCAGGCAGCTGGGGCCCTGAATAAATGCACCCAGTGAGGATGGGTCTCGCTGTCATCACCATCTGTGCAGCTTCTAGCTCACATTTCACTTGGTTGCACCCCGAGCTGCATGTGGTCTCAACAGGCTTTTTGCACAGGACGCCAGAATCGCGTTCCCAGCTCTCCACGGTTCCCTAGGTGTTTACCCCGCTGCCAAGGCCACGGTGCTCTTCATCTCTCCTTTTGTTTTTTTATGCTTTCAGAAGTGGCAGCTTCTATAACTCCACAGTAAGGAGGTTGGTAGCAACATCTGTGTGGAGATGTTTGTTATGAGACTAGTGGAGAGAGCTAGGAAAAAAGAAAACAAGGACAGGTGGGCTGTCATTTTTTTCAGTCGCTTAGGACACAAAACTAAAGCTAATTTTGCTCTGGATCATGCCGTGCTAGGAGGAGAGTGGCTGGCTTTGCCCTAAAAGCTCTGTGAAAGCTTTGCAGCTCCTGATTGCCCCACTGGCACTGGATGCCATCATCACCTCTGTCCCACCAGCCCACCGAGGAGTTATGAACAGGACTATGTAGGGAACCATGGCCTTATCTCAGGACCAGTTTGGGTCAAACCTTCTGCTTTATCCACACTACTTCAGAGTCAGGCCTGTGGTCTCTGTTCAGGCCTTTGAGATGCCTTCAGCAGGTTTCGACCTGTCCCACTTGGAGAAGAACAAAAGTAAGGACCAAGAGACTAGGCTCCATGTTGCCTAAGCTAGATACCAGCTATACTCAGCCTCAAGAGCCCATGGCAGAGAGTGGCAATTCAGTGGTTAACAAAGCAACCCCAGACTATCATCCCTTCTCCTGACCTGTATGGCCTGCATTGCTTTCAGCTCCTTGAGCTTCCAGCGGAGGTGAGCGAGTCTCCCTTTGCTTCCCACCTTCCCCGCGGCAGCCAGGGCAGCCTGGAAGAGTTTGGGCGTGCTGGGTCTCGGAGGGATGATGACGGAGTCTTCGGGCCCTCCTTTGTCATCTTTGGGTTTGTTGTTGTTTCTCAGCATTTTCCTGCAACAAGATAAGGAAGAGATCGTTTCTAACTGTGAATACGTTGGATGAGCTTAGCTTGCTAACGCTAGAAGTTTATAGTTTTATTGTAAAGGGACCTCTAAAGCCTTAGGCAGGACAGGTGAGCTGATCTAAGCAATGCTGAAAGGGAAGAGGAGATTTTAAGAGGATGTTAAAAGAATAAACTTTGGCCAGGTTTGTCCCCTGGTGGTGTCCGCTTTGTGCTGTGCTCAGAAATATCATTAAAATTGTCACCCGCTCAGACACTCCTCCTCAGCTCTGACACTGTGTCACAGGCGTAGCCCGTTTTGGGGACAGAAAGCTGCAAACCAGCGCGTTGGAGAGCTCTCGTGCTGAGCGCAGAGGCGGTGGTGACGGCAGCCGCAGCGGCAGCCAACTGTAAGGGACGGGTGCCCTCTGCTGCCTCCCAGAGCCCCTTCAGCCTTTGCCTTCCTTGCATCTTCCTTGCTCAAGGACGCTTCGCTTTGGCAGCTTTCTCCCACAGCTAAAGGGAAGCACTGCCGGGGCGCAGCCTTTTTAAGGCCCCGGTGGTCTCGAGGGCAGCCTGGCACTCACTTCGCTTTCCGCCGCAGCAGCTTTTGTGACTCCGGGTAATGCACGAGAATTTCGTTCAGGTCTTTCTTGTCCAAGATGAACAGATTTGCAAAGCCGTGTGCCACCACGTTGGCCGTGCGCCGGTTCCCGCCGCCGGCCGCCAGCAAGCTGCGCGAGACAGGGCAAGAGGCAAAGCCACTGGGTACACTAACTGGCTGCTACAGCCTCGCCCTCCCCACCCCGTGTCCCCTCACTCTTTCTCGGGGTGCAGAGCTGAGCTTTTGCCTGCAGCAATGTAGCTTGTGGGGTTTACTTGCAAAGATTCGTTTGAGGAGCTGCCTCCCCTGGCCCTTGTCCCCCAAGCTCCCCGCTCACCCTCGCGCCTTCCACCTCGCCCTGCCCGTGCCCACCCGCTGCCTCCTCCTGCGACGCGCTACTCACCTTATTTCTCCAAACACAGAACCAGCTTTCAGCGTGACCAGCACGGTTTTGCCGTCGGCTCCGCCAAGCACCTGCACTTGGCCTGCCTGGATGATGTACATCTCGCGGCCGATCTCTCCCTACGAGGGAGGGAGAAATGCCTAATGCTTCCTCCAAGAGTCCTCATCCAACCCCAAAGGCTGCTCAGACTCCGTGCACCTCTCCCTGTGCTCCTGCTGTTCAGGGCTGTGGCAGGAGAGGTCACTCTTTGCACAGGGACATCAGAAGCAAAGCAACAAATTGCTCCTGGAGGGGTTTTGGCTGGAATTTTGCTCCCCTGATGTGGCTCCATGCCCAGTTTTTGCCCTTCTTTACGGTCCCGTGCACCGTGCAAAGCCCCAAGCAAGTGTGTCAACACCCAGAGGGCATGGGAAGAGGCAGCCAAGTTCCAGGTTGCCACCTGCCTCCTTTCATGGTCTTCGGGAGCCATGTGGCTCTTTGTGCCCCTGTCCTGGGGCCATAGCACACAGTGAGGGACATCCGCAGCCAGACACGCCGCTGCTGGGATGCTGGCGAGAAGAGCAGGTTGTTGAGGTGGCTCCTTACCTTCTTGCACACAAAGTCGTTGGGGAGGTAGACGACGGAGCGGAGCCGCTTCAGCATGTCAAAGATCATCTGCCTGTCACAGCCCTGGAGCAAAATAAAGCCAGCAGTGGCATTAGTGTGTCACTGTGTACCCTGCGTCCCACACCCGTCCCGACAGGCGTGAGCGGTACCTGGAAAAGCGCCACTTTGCTCACGATGCTGTAGTTCACGTCGATGGCAATGTCCAACCTCATCTTGTCCGGCAGCTGCACCAGCAGCTCTGACTCATCTGCAAGAAGCAGAGTACAAAACTGGTGACCCATGGCATTTGGGACAAAGCGTCCGAGCGAGCGCTTGAGGGATCGGTGAGAAAGTTGCCCACATCTTGGCAGCCTGAAGAGGGAACCAGCTGAACCAAGAGGATCTCCTTGAACTCTTGTGGGCCTGGTAAACTCACAGGTCTAAAGGGCTATGGATGCTATTGATCATCCTTTCCATTTTCCCTATCCCCGTGGCTCCCAGAAGTGGAACAAGCCCAAAACCTATGTATTTATGACCCTGGAGAGTCAGTCCAGGAGCACGCAGAGGCTCAGCAAGCTCAGCAATGTGCTGAACCTGCAGTGCTGATGCCCCACTGCACTTTTGACAGCAGCGTTTTAGGTGCTCACCTAGCATGCCTTGCGAGTGCCAGGTGTACTCGTACCACGTTTTGACTCGGTTCTGAACAGCCCGGGGGATTTTGTAGAAGTTCATGTATTTAATGGTACTGTCCATGCAGCTGCGATAGTACGTCTGCCCTGCAGTAGCGGCGCCAACCACGTCTCTCATCTGAAGCAGAGGAAGATTTGGAAGAGATGGTTTCTTTGGTGCTACTTATCGCATCAGTTAAGCCAGAACAACAACGTGGACCTATATTGAACTCTAAAAGGATTTTTATCCCTTCATTTTTTTCCCTGATGTTGATGCTGAGCACCAGCAAAACAAAGCTGAGGATACCTGCAGAATGCACTGAGCACACCGCAGTTATCCCTGTGTGCAGGTGCGACTCCGTGCTTGCAACGCAGCTTTGGGGAGGGATGTGGTGCGTGGTGTTTCGTGGGAAAGGGAGGCGCTCACCCACCTGGCCTATCATGACGGAGAAAGCAAAGACACCCGTGAAATAGTTCAGCAGCTGAAAGACGATCTCAAACAGCGTCTTGGGGTCTGGCAAGCCCCCGATGGTGATGAGGGTTTTGACTGCCCAGTAATAACAGCGGATGTAACTGGGAGGAAAGGAAGCAGCAGTTTTGAAAAGGATTCCTTAAATCGCAGTCTATCTGCAGACCTGCAGTGCCTTATTTTAACTCCAGTGATTTCTCATTCCCACCCTCTTGTTCCAGTCATTCTTCCTGTCTCCTCATCCTCCCAGACCACCTGCCTTATATCAGGGACCTTTGGGAATGCAGCTGCACCCCCAGACCTTCTTCTTTGCTCCTGGCCATCTCCCGAGGCTGCACCACACGAAGAACCAAGCTCTGGTTTGTACCTGTTTCCTTCCCCATCATAGACCCAGGTGGTGGAGCCCAGTCCTTCATATGCTGATGCCCAGTAATAGAGGCAGGAGTTCACATGCAAGCTGTAGAGCAGGTAGGCAGTGGTCCGAATCACTCTGCCAAAAAGAAAGAGGTTGCAAGAAGGATGAGGACAGGTTATAACATACACATAAATAACTCACTGCTCCCATAAATAACTCTCCCCCACATAAATAACTCACTCCCCACATAAATAACTCACTGCTCATTTCTCTCACCTGTAGATGTACGCCTTGCTCAGGATAGCCTCGAGACGGTTATTAAACTCAAAGAAGGCCATGTACTGAGAAGATAAGGAGAGCAGCAAGCTTCAGCTTCCAGCAGCCCCCAGGAGAGCTTGTTCTAAGCCATTCCATGAGAACCCAACCAATTTTAGCACAGTGTCCCCTTATAAAAATCGATTATCACCTTCTCTTTTACTCCTACAGTCTCTCTGCAGCAGGAGTTACCAAGGATGGATTTTGACACTCACATTAAAATGTGCATGTATATTAGGACTGAAATTAAGTATTTAATCAACAGTCTCTCAGGGCATGATATATAAGACTTTCTTTCCACCTCTAGCAAGCAATAACTTTCCCAAACTTCATCATATCCCTTTAAAATGATGCTCTGAGTTATTCTGTAAGTTCCAACTTACCTTCAGACAGCGAGGGAAGCGCAGGAGTGGATTGACTCCAACTTTGAAGTACAAGAAATCCAGAGGAAGGAGACACACCACGTCCATCTGAAATCCCCATCGGAAGGAGAACCACCAGGGTGAACTGCAAGCACCGCAGGGCCCATCCGCACCCCTCCGTCCACCCGGGAAGAGCTACATGGGTGCCCTGCCAAGCCTTGAGGCTGTCAGTCCCGGTGCGCCCTGAGCCTTGTGGTCCTGTCCCTTATGGGTGGTCTCCATCCAAGTAGGCACATGGAGAGAACAGAGCCCTGTGTCCTTTCCTCCCGTTTCAAAGCCAATCAGGTCAGCTCAAGTACCTCCTCCCCACCCTACCCCCCAATCCTTGAAAATATATGAAAATATATTTCATATAAATGGCTCAAATTAATACTCCAATGGCTTAGAAGATGTGGCAGCAAATGACTTCAAAAACTGATCTTCATCCCCATATCCTTAAAAGAGCAAAATGTACGGGACAAGAAAATAAAACGTGTCAGACCTTAAAGCGTTGTGATTTCAGGTAGTTCTCCTTCATTGCTTTTTTGTCACTCTGGGAATAGGAGAGAGAAAGGGAGAGATTGTCACAGAACAGAGCAGAAAGGAAAGGGAGCACAGACTCAGTCACCCCTTGATTTCCCATTTTGTTCCCCCAAAGCATGTTTTTTCATGGCTGATTTCATTGGACTTGGAATGGAAATCAAGGGTTTTCACTTCATCCTGCATCTCAGACACATGAGCTCTGCATCCAGATGGCAACGCTTCCTTCCTGTCACTAATCCGCATTGCCTCACTGCGCTCTAGGAAATTCAACCCAAAACTGATCACGCTCTTGGTTCTTAGCTAGAAGTGTACAAGCCCAATGGCATGTCTCACTCATCTTTGACAGAATTTGGGAGAATTTGGGACATCCAAGCATCCTGGCTCTGGGAATGAAGGCGCCAGAGGTCATGCATTTCCTAAGTGGGTGGGCATTGACTGTATGGGAAAAATATATATGTGGAGGGGATTAGAGGCCACCAGTGTATCAGCTGTGTGGTAGGAGAGATGACTGTGATTCTGTGGGAGAACTTGTTTCAAGTACTTATGGCCAACACCTTTCTTGCTGCTTTGGACAATGGAGTCAGAGGTCTCCAATATCAGACAAGATACTTATAGAGAGGTTCTTCACAGGAGGCAAGGCACACTGCCACTCACTATTATATCTCCCCCACGGACAAACTGGAGACGGATCTGAAAGATTATGATGTCTAGGAGGTAGATGAGGTCGCAGAGATAGTCCATGAGCAGCCAGTAGTGGATATTTCCCGGGGTCTGGTAGGGAAAAGCCCAGCGGACAGGAATGAGCCAGCAGTTCCAGTTCCAGGCCAGGACCACGAAGAAGAGCCACAGCACATACATCAGGTCTGCACGCAGGGAGACAAGGGCTGGGGTTAGTGAGCAACGCTCCCTGAAATCATTCGCATCCACCACCCATGAAATTTCCGTCTCCCATCCCGCCCTATGTGCAACAAGGTCTCCTATGAACCCTGCAGAAGATCTGGGACTTCCCTCCAGGCTTTGATTGCAAGAGCTGAGCAGAAGGGATAGAAGAGTGGGACTCTAAGTTAAAACTGTGTTTTACTGGAAAGTCCCTTCTATCTTGGTTGGCTCAAGCTTTGGTAATACAATGCTAATTTAGTTTCTCTCTTATTCTCTTCTTTGAAACAATACTGGGCTGAGAGCTGCTTAAGACTAGTGGCTTCTAATGTCAGAGTACAGAAAATGTTAAGGATGAAGCTGGTTTCCCATTGGATTTGCATGGTGCTATGACTCTGCCTGTTGCCAGGGGATAGTTAGAAAAGCGTACGGATTATAATGGGATCTCTATTGCTGATCTCTTTTGCACATCTAAACATACATCAATCCTTTCTTAGCTTTCTTCTTTTTTTTTTTCCCCAATTCTTCGCCTGCTTCCCACCCGCTTCCTCCTCTCCCAGCTTTCTCACAGCCCAGTGGGGCCGAGCCGCGCTCCGCCACTCACTCGTGAGTGGGTCTATACTGCTTGGGAACTGGTAGCTTTTCACACGGTCCAGCCAGGGTCGATACTTGAACGTGCAGCACAGCATCTCGCAGTAATGCTCCTCCTCTGCTGCTTCGGCCGCCTCCGGCTCCTGTCCCGGGGGAGGCGGCGGCGCTTCCGCAGGGGCCTGCTTGGAAAGGGCTGGGAGAATCCACAGCATTATTTTCCACGGCAGAAAATCCTCATTCATCTGAAAAGCTCTAAAGCATTAATGCAATCGCTGCCTTCCTGAAAACACATGGGCACCCGTGAATTCAACAGCTGCTGTGAGAGCCCCAGGCTTTCCCAATCCCATGCTCGTGAAGCTCCCCCCAACTTGAATATTTCAAAGCACTGACTTTAAAGCTGCCTTTTATATATTTCTTATATTTATATATATTTTATATATGTAACTCCCCAGTCTTCCTTCCGATTCCCAGCCTAGGGCCCGTAAGCCCCTAGAAGGAAGACATGGAGCCTTCAAGACTTTAACTCACATGCCACAGGGGTCTCGTCGTCAGACGTGACATCGGGGTCTGTCAGCTTCTCTTTCACCTTCTCAGTCCTCTCTTTAAAGAGCTTCACCAACTCCTGGAGCCTGTCATTGATAACTGCACTGCTCTGGCTTGTGGCTGAACCAATGCGTTCGGGCAGACTGTGAAGAGACCATTAGATACTTCACTCATGTAAGAAAGCCCAAAAGTACCTCCGTGGCCTAGGTTTTAACTTGTAAGAGTCTTAGCTAGGATTTACTTTAATTTATATGGTTATTGTTCAAATAGAAAAGCAGGTGTGACCTGCAGCATGGATTCAGCAAGGTAGTCAACAATATCAGACCTTCACATTTGCTCTAAGACACAAATCACACATGCAGATTTTTAGGAAGGTCCCAGCCTGTATTTGCTTTTCTTGGGACTAGGAGAGCATTTGGAGGGGATATGTACAGGACAGAGAAACCAGGACCCAGATGATAACATACAGAACATCTTTTTTTCTTTTTCAATGGAAGAACAAGGTTATTTCCCAGTAATCAGGTAAAGCAAGGGGTTCTGCTACCACTGTAGTATGTGGGGGTCAACCTCGGGGGTTAAGCTTGGTCTTAAGGAGAACATTTCTGTCTGCATAGAGAAAGGAAGAAAAATAGCTTCTCCTGTGCTTGTTGGTTTAGAGAGGATCGGTGGGAGGAGGACCATCATACGCTGTGTGTGCATCGCTTTCTCTCTCTTTGGTAACCCAGTATTTCTAAGATCTTCTTGTTTCAGCCCAAGCACCAGGATATGAGACTTGAGAAGCCGAGCAGATTTGCACAGAAGGCTTGTGCCTCTGCTCCTTGGCCTGCACGCACTTTTCTCTCTCCTCATTGTCCTGGTCAGGCCGTGTTCGCATGGGAGATTGGCTTGCTGAGGTCAGAGGGGCCTCGTACAGGGCGTCTTCTGGGGTCAGCACCTGCCTCCTGGAGAGACAAACACAACACCCCGAGCTCAGAGCACAGGAATGAACCCATTCTCCCCTTTATTTCACGTCTTCATACGCTCAGCTATGGACCAAGGGGTTCCCCAACCACATCAGTTCATCTCCAAGAGAAATAGTCCTCCCAGGTGTCTTCATGCTGTTAGGACAAGCTTATCAATTCTTGCCAGTCTAGGTAGCTACGCATTTGCCTTCTTCCAAGGATCACGTTGCCCTCCTCGCACCCAAGCAACTCAGCTCCATCAAGCATCCAATGGATTCCAGCTCAAAAATGTGCACATCTAAAAGGGTATCATGGTCTTGCTCTTTGCCCATGATCTGAGGTCCCTCAGAGCTCACTTGGCTTCCTCTGAATATGCACCAAGTTTTTTCTGTCAGTTGTTGTTTGGCAAAAAAAATGGGTCAAAGTAAATGATGATAAACATCTTTTAAGGCTAGAGATCTAGGGGAAAAAGGTTTTGATATTCTGCAGTGCCTGCAACTCACCTACTTTGCTGACAGATGCTGCCATCAGAACAGGAGGAAACCCAAAAAAGAATGCAAATTTCAGCTTATTTTGAAAAGTTCAGGTAAAAGGTCTGAGGAAATTACGGCTACTATCTTAAATCCTATGGTGAAATGTGTACATCTTCAACTGATGCAAAACCCTATCAGGTCTCATTTTTTTGTCATCTTTGGAAGAATGAAATTGAAATAAAATAAAATAAAATAAAATAAAATAAAATAAAATAAAATAAAATAAAATAAAATAAAATAAAATAAAATAAAATAAGTAATTCCCTGGGTAACATCTAGTCCTTTGATATGCTCCAGCTGCACTTCCAGTGGATGTTGTTTGGGACAGGATCTCCAGAACAGTGGTCAGCTTGTCCCTAAAGATCAGATTTTTCCACAAGTGCATAAAGATTTCAAAGCTCCTCTCCCAGAAAGTGAAGTGAACCAGCAGATGCACAGCTAACTAGCAGGAGGCATTAAATATAGTAAATGAAAGCTAAAGGTGAGAGTCAGATAAATAATCAACACAAGGAACTAAGCAACAAATTCCAAAGTCTGCTCTAAATAGCCAGAATTTTGCCTTCCCCAGTCAATGCTTCTCAGTGTCCACTGAAGTAATCAAACCATTGCAAAGTGTTCACTGGTTGAACTCTTAGTGAACTTGAAAGGTTCACTAATAAAGACATTTTTGTAGTGTGGGACAAGATGCAAATCAAATGCAGCAGAGTATGCAACCATGAACCTAAACATATAAAAAAGAGCATTTTTAGAGGTGGAAGTGCACAGTCCAGATAGGGAGAGCTGCACAAGGTAAGTTACAAAAATACACTGGAAAAAAAAAATTATGAGAGAATTGGAATACAGGCAACAAAAATATAAATCGCCCCCTCAAGCTCCCAAGCTGGGAGCTCCCCCTCCAAGTTAGTGGAGGCAAATGCCTAAACCAGGGGCCCGGACTCCTCGTTGTGCCCTTACTGCCCCTTTTTGTGTCCTGTATCAACGCCCAGAGAGGAGCTGCCTCCTGGCTCCTGATCTGGTGCTGGTCTTAGCATTGCTACTGCCCAGTACTTCATCAAAAAATGAAGTCATCTCATTTCCCAGCCTCTTCTTCAGAAACAGATGGATCAAACATCTGGTTTGCGGCACTTGAAGAAACCACACGATCTGCTGTTTCCGCTGTGTTTTCCCTCCCAAACCCGTATCCCCATGATGCAAACGGGGAGGAGGGGATCGCGTCCTACCTGGCGGAAGCCACGGCCACGCTGGGCACCGCCAGCCCATGCCTGGGGCTTGGTGCCAGCCCCTGCACGCACCCGGCCTCGCTCTCCAGAGCATCCGCCAGGCCATCCACCTCCTTGATGTTTATGGCTGGGTATTGGCTCGGCCCTCAAGGAAGAAGAGCATTGCAAAGTGAATCAGTGTTTTGGGATTACCCCTCTCGCAGAAAACGAGCGCTGGCCCAATGCTCTGAATACAATTGCCACAGTGAGCACCGATGGCTCGAAAATATTTTTTAGGGGCTGAGTTAGAAGGGGGCGCAACTATGGGGCAACAGCAAAACCTAGGCTACAAGATCATCACTTGTGCTCCTCAGCTTTTGTGGTGCAGTATGAAGCATGTTTTTATTTAAAAAATAAGAAAAGAAAAAAACATCAAAGACTATCTACTCCAGAAAACTACACCAAACTACATGAGTAGTGTAGTTTGTAGTTTACTCCACCAAACTACACGAGTGCATGGAGAAAGGCTAAGTCCTACCAAGACACACAAGCACGTGACCAAAGCCAGCATCCCTCCAAGCTGTGCAAACACACGGCTGCAGCCTCCACCCCACTGAGCTACGCAAGCCCGTGACCAAGGCCAGCGTCCCTCCAAGCTACACAAGCACATGGCTGAGATCAACACCTAGCCAAGCTACGCAAGCACGTGGCCAAAGCCCATGTGGCAGCTACCTAGGGGGTGGGCAGGGGACCGCTCCTCATCGGCAAAACTGGGGTTGACGACGCCAGCCGTGGGCTTTCTGGAGATGAGGACGGGGATGCGGGAGGCAGCGGTGGCTCGGTAGCTGGGGACATTGGGCAGCTGCTCTAGGGCGCCGTGGCGGGGAGGGGATGCTCTCCTGCGCTCCAGCGGCTTGTCGTGCACCAGCCGGTGGAGCTCGAGGCCTCGGGGGCGCTTGGCCATGCTCTAGGCGCCTAGGTGCCTCAAGCAAAGGGCAGGGCATCTGCAGCTGCAATGAGAAACACAGAGTCATCTGAGACAGGGACAGCGAGTAGGTCAAGCACGCATGGAGGCGGCGCACGTGGTGGGGAGCTAAGCGAGCGGAGGGGACGCTGGCTGAGCCGCCACACGGAGTTGCAGTGCTTGGCCGTGCCAGCGGAAAGACAAGAAATCCCCAACCCGTGATGGGGCTGGCATCCAAGTGTCCCCTTGGCCCCTTTCCTGAAAAATGGGCGGAAGGTTTTCCCCTCCCTGGGTATCTCACCACCTGCTTCCGTTTGGCATGATCCAACCTACGGTACCTTCAACGTCAGCTTCGGCAGCCTCGGCAATCTTTTCTTCAACCTTGGAAGTACAGAGAGGCAGTTTAAGGAGAGAAATATCTACTTAAACTATAAGCAAAAGAGACTTAATATTTCTGTACAGTTTTAGGGGATGCACAGGATGCGCCTGGGTTGCAGATCCCAGTTGCAACAGGCTTATGGCAGCCCGAAATTGCAGCAAAAACCTTCCTCTACCTGTATAAAAGTGCCTTCGGGGTCGCTTGACTCGGTGCCTCCAAGAGTTTCACAGTCCGTGGAGGCTGCTACCAAGAAACCTTCCTCTGCGCAGTCATCGTCACCAGGGGGCAGGAGCAAGGCTCTGCATGACACAGAGGGAACAGCCACCCTAGGGCTTCTCTCCGAGCAAAAACTGTGCTAAGAGCCACCCAAGAGCCCGACTGCCTGCAATGCAAACGTTATCCCAAATCCCATATTCCTGTCTATAAGCGAGCAGTCCTCGTAGCCTTTTGCAATTGCCCACAAATGGGGCTTGACAGATTATTTTGGATTATTTTCATTAGCTTGTTTAATAGGACTTTAGAATTGGAAAAAAAAAAAAAAAAAAAAAAAAAAAAAAGGATCTTCAAAAACACATTCACAAGCTCTTTTTTTTCTGGAAAATCTGCTGACTTATCCATAAACCTGGGAACATGCCATGGACTGGGACAACGATGCTCACGCTCTCCATCCCAGTGCTGATGCAAATGCAAAAAGGCCTTTCAAGCCTTAGCACTCAGAAATCTCCCTGCAATTCCAGCTCCTTGCTGCAAATCCAGCTGCCTCTGAGCAGCGGGCAGAGCCTCCCGCAGGTGTTGACAGTGAGGAGGAAATGGGAGCGAGCGGCCAAAGCGTGCGGATTTTCCATGCTCCGGCTAGTCCAAAGCCTTTGGTAGCTGATGGTAATAGCTGTTTTTCGCAGCAGGAAAAGGTAGGGGGAAAAAAACATGCCTACGCACCTGATGTAGCGTTTGCAGGCACGACGGATAATCCCGTGCTTAAATCCGGCTCCATAACATCCGCAACAATCCCCGCGGTGCTCAATTAGTCCCAGAGCGGTTAAGCAATGCGAAGCCGCTTGTAAGCCACGTTTCCCCCCCCGTTTTTGCTGTTCCGAATGTGTTTTTCCTGCCGGGGTGATGGCTGGGGGGGCCCCGCGGGCTGCCAGGGCTCCGGGGAGAGCCGGGCGCTCCGGAGCCGGGAAGCGCGTCGCTAGGAGACGCTCGCCTGTTCCTAGGTGCCGCAGCGGAGCAGCTTTACCAGCGGCATCCCAAAGCAGCCGCCGCGGCGCCCTTGTAGGGCTGCCCCACTGCCGGTCCCCCCTTCTGCTTCTCCACAGCTGTGCACAGGCAGAGTGATGGCAGGGATCACACCAGGCAGCAAATGGGACCTGGGGTCTGCAGGGCTCCTTTGATGAAACATGGGGGTCTTGGCATCAGATAGGACTACCTAAACTTCCAAGCTGTGTGGTGTGATTTAGGTCCTACCCAGACTTAGATCCTCCATCCAGCCGTCTGTGAGCGTGGCAAAACACCCACGAGCACAGCTCGTGCTAGGGCATCTTGTACTGATATGTCTTTGTCGTCAAGCCCTGGCCACAACTTTGGCCTAGGAGGCTCCCCAGGTGCTCGGAAGCGGGGACGCCAAACCTCACACCTAGCTCGAGCAGTACACCCAGCCTCTTGGATACGCCTTGGCCACCACTTAGACACAAGCATCCAAGCCAGCTCTCCTGCGTACCATGCTGAACGCTCGCGAGAGGGCATTTCAGCTCAAACTTGTGCCCTTCAAGCTCCGCGCGTGTCTGCTACCTGTATTCCTCCTCCTGAAGCTCTTCTTTTATGGGGGGAAGACGACGAGCATCTGCCACCAGCTTGGCCTCAGGATCCCAAGCCACAGTCATGTATGTGGCCTCGTTACTCCACTCGGCATCCATCTCTTCCACTATGAGATCCATCTCCCCATGATTCTCTGGGGAAATATGGACTGGAACAGGAAAAACAGTGGAGATGTAAGAGTAGCCCATTTTGGAGGTCTACACCCAACCATATCCCACAGTTTAGCAGGCCACAGCAGTTACTAAATGCCCAGGTGCTGCTGTATGTTAGACCTGCAGCTGCTCAGCCTCGCATGGGTCTCTAGAAGGGCTGGTCTCTCCTGGAGCTGTGCAGAGGATGGCTGGGGAATATTTTATGGAAGGGGGAAGAACGTTCTCCACTTCAGGCTGGACATGTCAAAAGTCTCATGAAAAATAAACCACTTTGCATAGGGATGTCTCTTACTGTCCCTACAGCTGAGCTCACCTCCAGCAGAGGAGGATTTAACCCATCTACATTTTGGTTCTTGCAAGCACAGGGAGCTGCAAGTACAAGCAACCGTGGTGAGGTGCTCACCGCCCTGCTCCTATGAGCGTCCAAACAGCTGGATTCCCTGCTGTTCACTGCAGATATGGGGCTGAGTTTTCCACCCTGGGACACCAGTGGCCCCAAAGCCTCCATCACTGCTCCTGGTGGCCACCACCAAGGATGCCACATCACCTCTCAAAGCCAGATGGTGATCGAGCACTTGGCTTGGGAGATATCCTTCATCCACCAGCTAGTTCCAACATCACGGACAGGAGCAGTATGTGACACCGTTATCTGAGAGAACATCAGATCATCTTTCTGCCCAACAAAAGGCACAGATCCAACCCTAAGTTCCCAGCACTTATAAGGGTCCAGGTCCTGCCATGCCTATGCAGCTCCTATAGCACTAGTCGTGTGCCAGAAAAACAAGAGGAGGAGGAAGTGCATCCGCTTACTGTAAAAACAGTTTATTTGGGAGGTCTCACAGCCACCAAAACTCGAGGGAACATAGAGGCCCACAGTGGAATTAAGAGGAAACACATGCAAGTTTAAATACAGAAAGATAAGGGGGAAAAAACAACTTTAGGTGCTGTCTGTTCTGTATATTTCCCATATCGCACGCTCGCCTCGCAGTGCTCCATGCCACTGCAACACACTGTTTCCTTTGCTTTTCTCCCATGACATCCCTCAATGCACGGGATGAGGACACGTTTTGGAGCACGCTGTGATGATTTGATACGTTGCACGGAAACAGGGGGACGGCTAAAACTGCAGCCTGTGGCCAGCTGGGCTCAGAGCCACCAGAGACAGGATCCTTTCACTTGCTCGTTTGGGTGATGCCCCATCCCTAGGGCTGCCTGTCTTGTCCTAAGGAGATGCAAGGAGGTGGTGGATGTTAAAAGAACATGATGCTTTTAGGGGCTCTTTGCCCAGCACTACTCAAGGTGCCTGTGATTCCTATGTCTGCACACATTCCCACAGGAGCCATTCCTGTGGGAGGTATTTTCCCTCCTGCCAAGCTCCCAACTACAGCACTATAGCTAAAAAAGTAGATGGCACCCGGGGAGGGCAACAACAGGATGTACCTAGCGCTCCTTCCCGTAAGGAAAGCCCGGGCAGAGGGTTGTAGCCATTACGTCCTACCTATTCATCTTGGATTAATCTCACCCTGGGGCATTTGCAGGTGCAAATCAATCCCGTGTTCCACTTGCCAGAAGCAAATAATGCTGGAAAACCAATGTGAAGCCCCAAGAGCCCCAGGAGTTTTGCAACGTGGAGGAGCTTTGCAAAGCAGCAGCACAGGGAGGCAAGAGTAGATTAAATGAAGCCCATGGGCTTCAGCTGGAGGTCCTGGCAGGGAGTACCGGGATGCTAGGGGTGGTCTAAGAGGTTCATGAGTGACCAGAGCAGGAAGCTTTTTGGCCCAAGAGCTGCCCTGACTGGTGCTTTCCTATCCTTGGATAAATCACAGCCTCTCTCTTGACCCCATTCTGCGCTATCAGCCCCCCTGGTTCTTGGAGCTGACAAAGCGAGCAGAGGAGAAGACTCTTCCTGCCCGACTGTGCGCTCTCTCTTTCCAGGTTGGGTTGGTTTTAGTGAGGGAAAAGGCCGGCTCTCCACCGTCTTCGTTTTCCGTTTGTTTCAGAGGCGCTAAGCCCCTCTGCCCCCTGAAACAAAAGGAGAAGGAAAACATTAAGGAGCCTTCAGGGCCTTTTCTCCGCCTGCCAGTGGGGTTTGCTGGGCAGCAATCCCCAGCAGGCCACTGCTTCGGGTGTCCCTGGGAGCGCAGCCCTCCATCATATCCTCACACCTTGGCCACCATCCTCTGGCACAGCTCGAGGACAGACCCTGAGCTTGGCACTAGTGCCAAAGACGCAGCTTCAAGGGCTTTCTGCCTGCGTCTGCATGCGGAGCAGTAACCCAAGGGTGGAACCCAGCCCGGGGGAGACGCCACAGTGGGGAGCAGCGAGCACTTACTTGCTTCCACGAGCACTTACTTGCTTCCACGGGGGTCAAGGTGGTGGCTCCTCCCTGCAAGGGGGAGAGGGAATCGTGAGACCCTACGCAGCCATGCACCCACGGGGCGTCCCCTGCCCGCCCCAGCGTCGCCCCAACCCTGCTCACCTGGGCTCGCGGCGGCGCCTGGAGCGCGGGCTGTGGCATCACCTTCTCCAGCTCCTGCACGAACCAGCCCAACATCCTGCGCGGCAGAACCCGCCGTGAGACCCCGCCGGGGCCACCATCCCCCCGGCCCGAGCTGCTGCCCCCGTTACCTGCTGCCCCTGGCTGTGGGGCCGGGCTGCGGGGCGGCCGCTGCCGGCTCCGCTGCTCCGGGGAGGCTCTGGCTGCCGCAGCTGCTGCCCTTGGGCTCCTCCGGGGCCTGGCTCTTTGCGGCGTCTGCTGGTGTCGATTCATGGAGAAGGAAAAGGCAACGGGCAGAGGTTTTATAACCGCATGGGGACCAAGGGAGAGGAACCTTGGGGACTTTCTTGGCAGCTCCACCCTGGCGGTGCCCAGCCCGGGATCTGGCATCGCAGCTCCGGCCCCAAGAGTGATGCCAGGTGCTCACGGACATGAGGCCACGGCTGCTTTAGCACAAGTGCCTCACCCAGTGCCAGGTCACTCACCTTGCTCCTGCGCCGGCTCTTTGGGCCTCTCCTGCTTTGGCTCCTGTGGCAGAAGGACATGCAGAGAGGGATGGATGGCCTCTCCCCCAGCCCTGCCTGCTGGGGCCACGGTGGGTCCCAGCTCAGCATCATCCCATCCAGCCTCATGTACCAGGGCCCCAAAAGTGTGATTTGGGGAAAATCAGCAGGAAAATTTCCATGGAGGGGAGTGCGCTCACCTGGGCCTTCCGGGACGCCTCCGGCTGCGGCACCATCCGCTCGAAGCCCTGTGCCAGCCAGCTGAAGACTCGGCTGGATGTCCTGGGGAGGCAACACGTTGTGTCAGTCCTGCTCCAGCCACCCCATCGCCACTGCTGGCCGTGGGATGGAGGCACCACCGGAGATGTGGGAAGGCATCGGATAGGATACCCCAGGAGAGAGGGGATTGGGAGTGGGAAGGGCTGGACCCGCTCTGCAAAGGCACCGTGACACCTACCAGCTCCCGGCCGTGTCCACGCTGGCATCACTCTCACCGTCATCCAGCTCATCCTCTTCTGCATCAAAGGGGGTTATTTCTGCATGGGGAAATAAGGAGAGGATGGAGGGGAGGATGGAACCACCCCTCAGAGCTGCTTGCAGGGCTGCCCTTGCGTGTGATATGGCAGCATTCGCCCTTGGTACGGGGCCTGGCTTGAGCATCGCCTTACCTAGAGCATCCTCTTCCTCATCCCGGAGGATCTGAACTTCGGTCTGAGAAGCCGAGCACAGACTCGCTGTCAGGGAGGGCTCCCAGGGCAGGGCGCACCCAGCACCCTGTCTCTGGAGCTGCCTGCAGGCCGCGCTGCCGCTGAGCGCCCGGCGAGCTGGGAGCAAGGAGCTCATGTCCGGACCCACTTACCTGATCGGGAACATCGATGCTGGTCTCGAAGCTCTTGCCCAGCGCCTGCAGCACCCGTGGCGCCTGGGCTGGCTGTGGAATCACCTTCTCCAGCCCCTGGGAGAGCCAGGAGAGCACGCTGCTCCCCACGCTGCCGGAACGGGGCGAGAAGAGGGGCTGGCAGCGGTGCTCAGGCTGCCATGCGGAGCTGCCCCCCCAGTCCCGGGCATTACCTCTCCAGCACGGACACCGGTGCTGGGCTCTCAGCCACCGCAAACTCCACCTTCTTCTCTGTCTCTTCCATAGGAACAGCAAAAAGGCAAAAAAAACCCACCAGTGGCATCAGGGGCCGGCTCCACGTGTGGGAGAAATGTCCCAAACAGGCAGTCCCACTGCAGACACTTACCTTCCGTGCGCTCCGCAGCAGCCTTGAGGCCAGCGGCGTTGCCTTTGGGCTGCTTTAGGGCAAAGGAGTGGGAGGATGGACTCAGTGCTGGATATGGCAGCAGCCCTCCCTCTCCCCCTTCCTTCCCCACACTGCAAGTCACAGGTATTATCCCCCCTCTCTGCAGCTGGGACAAGAAGATGCCCCAGGCGAGCGATCTGAGCACCCCCTGGGCAGCCGGTGCTCCCGGCTCGCTCACCTGGGCCGGCTCCGCGTGGTGGCCCCGGGGCGCCGGGCTCTGCTCCGCGCCGGCGGCGGGGCGCTCGGGAGGCTGCGGCACCACTCGCTCGATCCAGGCCAGCATCCTGCCGCTGTCTGCGGGAAGGAGGAAGCTCCTTGAGGGCACAGCGCCCTTCGGAGTGCGCTTGGGGCTCGCTTCCCGCTTCCCCCGTGACACAAACCTGGAGCTCCTCGCCACTGGCCCCGGGATTGGGAAACTGCAGATGAGTGCGTCGGATTAAGGAGCTCAAAAGGGCCACACCACTCGGGGCACAGCAGACGGGATGCAACGGTTCTCCCCACCCTTCTCACTGCACTTTGGGTTACCGGCAGCTCTTGCACGGATTACAGGGGGAAAACAGGATTAAAGCCTCCCTGGGCAAGTCCCCTGCGGCAAGAGCCGGCTCCTTCCCTGGCCCGGATCTGCAGTTTGCGCAGCTGCAAAATCCCACAGCTTAAGGCTGCCCTTGGCACGGGAAGGACGTGGGTGCCGGAGCTGGGGCATGCAGGGCACAGGAGCAGGGGACACGTGGAAAGATTCACCCCAAGGATGAGCACCGGCCAAGAAGTGTCGAAAGGGAATTTGGCCCCATGGGTGCTGCCAAGTACCCTGGGACAGGGGTTGACCCTGCAGGCGAGGGCCACCGCGTGCCTGCGGCCCCAAAGCCGCCCCGCTGCCCTCCGCTACTCACGCTGCACAGGTGGCTGCTGGTGCGACGTCCGCGGAGGGCGACGGTGCGGGGAGCCGGCGGGGAGCAGGCGCCCCGTCCCCTGGCGCGCGGCGCTCTGCGGCGGGAGGCAGCGAGCTAATCCTGCCCTCGCTTGATCCGGTTAGCGGCAGCCCCGCTGGCCCCAATCCCCGCCGAGGGGACGCCGGGATGTGGGCAAGGCACGAGGTGGCACCCTGGGGCGCTGCGGGGCTGAGCAGTGTCCTCGGCCAGACGGGATGAGGTGGCTGGGGGACGTTCCGGCAGCACAGGGCACCTGGCGCCCGCGTTGCCGAGGGGAAGGGACGGGACAGCCAACGGAACAGTGGGACCCAACGGCAGGGCCTTTCTCCTCCTTCCCGCCCTCCCGTCGTGGCCGGGAAGCGCCGTCGAGAGATGCAGACGTGGGGCCCCGAGCGCCGAGCCCAGTGGGAGCTGTTGTTGACCAGGCCAGCAAGCTCTGCACTGAGGGGTCCCCGGTCACCGGAGGGTCCCTCTGCCCATCCCCGTGGCATCAGGCCATTCCAGGGGGGTCCCCGTGCCCACCGCCATGGCGCCCGGCCTGGCCTGCGGGCCATGCACAGCCTGTGCCCGGCCTGCGCCGGCTGGCGGCCGTGAAGGAGGATCTCTACCACCCGCGGCTGCCCACGCTGCGCCGCATGGACATGGACACGGCCGCCTGCAGGCTCCCGGAGCGCCACGCCCGGACCAGCACCCGCTGCACGCGCGGTAACGCCGCCGAGCCCCCGCGCGCCGCGCCGCAGCACCCGCGGGCGGCCGCTCGCTCACAGCCCCGCTCTGCTCCCCACAGAGGACTTTGCCAGAGCCTCCTTCGTGCTGCCCCCCGCGCCCTGGCCACCTCTGCCCAGCCTGGTGAGGCGGCCGGGCTGGGGGACCTGGGCAGCGCTGTCCCCCGGGGCTCTGGCGCCGCAGCCCGGCTGCTCTCTCCACGCAGGCGCTGCTGCATCGCTGGCCCCCGCTCGGCCCGAGGGACGCGGCCGGCGCGGCGAGCCCGGGGCTGCCGGGGCAAGGCTGGCCCAGCTACACGCGGGTGGCCGAGGCCTGGCCCCTCTTCGTCTCGGCGGCCGCAGCGCCGGTGCTGCCTGGCGCAGGTGCGGACGGTTTTGCCCAGCGGGAACGGTGGCTCGGATAGCACAGAGCGCGTTCACTCTGGAGCGGAGTGCTGGCTGCTCAGGATGACCGAATCCCCACCGGCTCCTCTCTCCCCACAGGGCCCGGGCGCAGCAGCTACGCGGGCCGGGCCCTGCGGCCGGAGGTCACGCAGATGTGGCGGGTGAGGGGGGGACGGCCACGCTTTGGGGCACCAGGGGCCAGGCTTGTGCCACCAGCGTCCCCCACGTCACCTCCCGCCGTGCCCTTTAAGGACTGCCTCCAAGAAGACCCCAGCCTGCGCCGATACGGCCCCAAGCCTCAGCCGCAGAGCACCTAGTAGGTAGCCCTGGAGGTCCCCGCGCTCCCAACCCAGCCCGCACCACTGTCACTGCTCAGCCTTTTCCCTCCTCCTCTGCCTCGGCAGCGACGTGTTCAGGAGCTTCGGCCCGGCCTACAGGTGAGCGCTGGGGCATGCAGGATGGCACAGGGGCATGGAGGGCGGCGCAGGGACACACCGGGCAGTGCAGGGGCATGCAGGGTGGCACAGGGGCACACAGGGCAGCGCAGGGGCATGCAGGGCGGCACAGGGGCATGCAGAGAGGCACAGGGGCACGCAGGGCAACGCAGGGGCATGCAGGGCGGCACAGGGGAACACAGGGCAGCACAGGGGCATGCAGGGCGGCGCAGGGGTGTGCGGGGCAGTGCAGGGGCATGGAGGGCGGCGCAGGGACACACGGGGCAGTGCAGGGGCATGCAGGGCGGCGCAGGTGCATGCAGGGCGGCACAGGGGCACACAGGGCAGCACAGGGGCATGCAGGGTGGCACAGGGGCGTGCGGGGCAGTGCAGGGGCGTGCAGGGCAGCGCAGGGGCATGCAGGGCAGTGCAGGGGCATGCAGGGCAGTGCAGGGGCACGCAGGGCGGTGCAGGGACATACAGGGTGGCGCAGGGACATGTAGGGCAGTGCAGGGGCGTGCAGGGCGGCGCAGGGGCATGCAGGGCAGCGCAGGGGCACACAGGGCAGCACAGGGGCATGCAGGGTGGCACAGGGGCGTGCGGGGCAGTGCAGGGGCGTGCAGGGCA
>JAVCKT010021589.1:2857-13037 GCA_032273925.1 Rhynchotus rufescens
TTCCTTCCAATGGAACAAAACCACGTCCTGTCTGTAATCAGAGCTACACGTATATAGTGTACACAGTAAAGACATTCGCCAGGCCTTCAGCAAAAACAATCAACAATGGTAAACTCAAAAACGGTCTCCAAGGTTGTTACCACATGGCCTTCGCCGGACTTATTTAGCGCCGAGACTAAAATACCACGTTCGTACAAGGAGGTTTTTGATGACATATTGGTTTCTGTATTTTATCTTTGAAATGCAAAATATATATTTCAATGATCTTAGAAATGTTCTTCATCTTTGAAATCTTTGCAATTGTAAGATGTCGGGCTTGATCCCCATCTGGAATATAAGGGCATAACTGCATCTAAATTAAGCATTAGCCTTTTATCCCAGCTGGTGATCTTGTCCATAGATTTTCCATAGATTAATATGGAACATGTTCTATATTTATTTAGAAATAGGCACTATAAAAGGGGTGCCTCCCTGCACACTTTAGGCCTTTCTGAAAATACCTATACGAAATAATTGCCTGAAAATGTTTCCTAATGGCCTTAAATACTCAAAATGAAACAACACAACTGTCATCATAGCCAATCACACACAGAAAGAAAAATGATAGCAGCATTAACTGCAACAATCACCTGCTCTATAAACATTATTAAAATGATGGAAACAGTATGTTGGCTGTGCCATAATACCCAGGTTAATACTCCAGGCAGGCCCAATATTCCAGGTTACAGGTTGTAATTTATATACCTATAATTTATACCTACTATAATTTATACAACATTTATTGAAATGCAAGCTAGAAAGGATGGGCTAGTGACTAGGATACTCATTTAATTCTTTGCTATGTGGCCACTTTCTTAGTCTCAATGTCATAAAAGGATTTTAGCACCAAAAGTGGAAATCTGACGAGTGCATGTGCTTTGCTCCTGTGTGCTCAGGCCTGCCAGGGATCAGCAGCTCAGTCCATGTTTCTTACTGAGACCTAAATTTGACAGGAAACTGTCTGATGCCCAGCACATGGGAAGCTGCTTGGCACCTACTGCAGCTACAGCCACAGTTACTCAACATAGGTAGAAGAAAAGGGGGAAAGAGGAGGAGGAAATAGCCATGTCCTGTTCTGTCCAAAGGCAGAAACTCATCTCATCCCTCCTCTGCTTGGAAAGAGCAATTCAATTGCCCTGAGCCCATAAGCACATCTGTAATCAAGCAGGTAGTGTCTTCACGTGGGAGTCTTGAATTCAGGTTCCTGCCCTAGGGGTGGCTAATGTATTTTATCCATGAATTGTTTAAAATAAAATCATTTGTCATAGAAATGAATGGAAAAAGACTCATTTTCAGAGCCACTGCCACTATGGATGGCCAATATAGATGAAAGTGCTTAAATTTAGGCATTCTTGACTAAAAACAATGGCTTCCTTCTCTTTATGCTAAGTTTACCCATCTGTAAAGCAGACACATTACAGTTTACCTAACTCAGAGAAATGGGATAATACAGCTTTGGCAAAGGAAGGGCTCCATCACATTGCTTTACTAGGCATAAAAAGATAATAAGAATATATGATTTTAAATCAACATTAAGATAGTGTAGACTCTGGCACATTTCTGATATTGCTTTGGCTGGATAATGCAATTTATTTTCCAGCAAGTCTCTTGCAATGCTTGATATTCCACAGAGCCAACCTGTGTTACAAGATGTACAGAGCTAATCTGCTGAGAAAAGGAATCATAAACAAGACTTTATCCTGCGTTATTTTATTCATGAAAGCATTATTCCAATCTGTGAAATCTTGAAGTATGGGCTGGATCCTGGGATTATAGTCATGCTGATATATTCCAAGTTGGCCGTCTTTAAAAATTTCTTAATTCCAGAGAAGGAATGTGGTGCCATATTAGAGATTGCCATATCTGTTATAAAACTTTCTCTCATGAGGGTTTTTTTTTCTGTTTGACCATTTTTGTTTTTAATGGCACAAAGCAAGAGCTGACATTGCACTATTGCCTACAGTTTGCCAAGCAACTAGTCCTAGCAGGACAGTAATTGCAGTGGCAGACAGATTCCCGGGTGGAAGTGACGGTATCCGTCCCCCGGCCCGTCTTCGGCACAGGAAGGACGCCGTGTGCCTTTGCAGTGAGTGCCACAAGGACAGGGATGTCCCTCGCCTGTTTATGTTGTTCTCTTCCAGGAGCTGGAGCGAGGTTTTTGTAATCCGTACAAAGCGTCCACACATTCCTTACAAGTTTGCCATCATTATTTCCAGCAGCATTGTTTTTGCAAGGAAATCCTTTGGGATACACAAAAAGGAAACTTGTTATCTCTTTGATGAGTATATTTTGAAGATTAAGAAGAGGCTTGGACAGGAGATACAAAGAGGACAGTGAAGATTTGGAGAACAGTGACAAGACCTGGTAGAAAGGAAACCGATTTATTTAAAAATGACTAATCAGGTGTCATCTCCCTGTATAATTTCCCACTACCAATCCACACTACATCAGTATAGATAAATTCACACTGAAGTGTCATTAGACACCATCCCTAAAAGTTGTTTTTTGAGGGTGGATCCCAAGACCCATGTGGATTTGGCCAGAAGACCTTGCTCGATCAGATGCTGAGAGCTGTCTCCTATGTCAGCCCTGGATACTAAGCCACTGCTAAACGTCTGTTTTGTCACAGATTAGTTCTCTATGTACTTCAAGCTGAACCATGTCACATATTTGGCAGGAAATGTAATCCCTCCACAAAGAGGATTTGATCCACAGTGTGATCCTGCAGTTCTCAGGCAAGAACAGCTCCCAGTAAAGCCCCTGCATTTCCGTTTTGAGACAGGGACAAACATGGCACCATGAGAGCAAAAACTCCTTTCCTCAGTGGTCCTCAGAGCCCAGATGGAGCAAAACGAGATGAACTGTGGATATGAAATGCACAGTGCACAAAAAAAGAAAAAATCCTATGTCAGAATCCATAAGGAGAAACAGGATTTTTTAAAACTGTTCTCCAAGGCCCCGAGTGACATGCCCTCAAGCAAGCAGTAGCACCAGCATTATAAGGAAAAAGACGCATAGCTCTTGCTGGGAACAGCAGCCGACAAAGAAATCACTGTGTGCATGACAAATCACGGATCCTCCCCTAGAGCTGACAGCTCCGTGATTCTCCCCATCATCCAAACTCCCAGTCTCGAGGCTATCTTTGACTTCCACGTTGCTCTCTTCTCACATTCAGCATCTTAGATCAAAATAACAAACATAAGTTATGCCTTTCTGCCCCTCCTCACTGACTTTGCTGCCTATATTAATGACAGTACCATCTCTCCTTATATACTCTCTCAGTGTCTTCATGTGTTACTCCCTCTTACTGAAGAGTATGTAATTGGAATATATTGCCCCTCTTGCCTTAAAATCCCAGGCGTGTATCTCAGCAATTGCTGGAAGTCTTCAGAAAAAAGGGGGAAGAGAGAGAGAGTGAACCTGCAGTTATCTCTTGGTATGACTGTTATCAATCTCCTCTAAAATAATGGAATAAATATTATGAGCATAAAAATCATCAGGAACAACAGGGGAACCATGACCAATAAATAGTTTGTTTTTTCAAAGAGCAGATCATGCCAGACAAATGTAATTGCTTCTTCAATACTTTCTGGGTTAGTGGATGGAAGGAAAAGAGTGGCTGCTATACAGCCGAGCTTTAGCATAGCATTTGATACAGTGGCTCACAAAATCTTATTAGAAAAATAATTTATAATGTCTTGGATAAAACTGCTGTCATGTGGATTGAAAACTGGCTGAAGGAATGTAAACAAAGGATAATGAGTCATGACAAACAGCACTGTGCTGAGCTGTGAAGAGGTATCCAGTTGGGTTGCCACAGGAATTGGTGTTAAGCCCGGCTTTATTTTACATATTTAGTAATGCTCTGGAAAAAGAGATGAACAGCCTGTGAATTAAATTCACAGATGACACTAAATTACTAGCTGTTGTTAACACCATTGGAGACAGAGATATTATATAGAAGGAAATCAGAGAGGATGGGACTGCAGAGTCAGAGACCAGGTTTCCCTATGCAAATATGCAAGGGAGGGTTTTATGCCCCAGCTGATGATAAGAGGAGCCTACTGACAGACCAGCCAAAAAACCTTTCCATTTTGTCTATTAAAAGCTGAGGCAGACAAGTAACAACAAAAACTTCTAGGACCTATTTAATTGCAACATCTTGCAAAGAGGATCCTGGAAAAGGCTTCAGTTTCATTTTCTAATCTCGATAAGTTTTATTGTCTGGAATTTTCTAAGATTTTGCCCAGTCACACGCTATAAAGCAGCACACAGCAGTGTAATAGAAAGTCATCTGTCTTCACATCACTATGTTCTGTCGCTCCGTTGAGGAGAAATCAGCAGTAAGAATCTTGCCATTTTCTTTTGTTTTACGTACAGTATTAACACAAAGACAATACATGTAATAAAAACAGCCTCACAGGTAATAATCTCTTTCAAGAACTTCACTGTCTAGAAGGAACTCAATCCCAGGAACTGAATCTGCTAAGAAACATTAAAACAAAAATAAATTCCTTAGCTATTTGCAACCACTCCCCAAATAGAGCCCACATTACAAATTTGAAAAGAAGAATTTTTCAAGCACTGTGCTCTGTGAGATATGGAAAAAATGGTGGAAGCATTTCATTATCCTAATCTGTTTTAGTGAGGCTTTGTACTGGGTGCTTAACTACAGCAAAATTGTATTTCTTTATTATCCATTTATGGAACACATTTGTATGATGAATTGGATATCACTCTAAATTTTATGAATTTTGGGGATATAAGTGTAAGGAATGTTGATAGTTTCAATTTCTTTTAAAGGTAGAGAATATGGTCTATATATTTGTATATATTTATCAAGAGGATTTTCTCTCTATGACTTTATAGTCAGAGAGTAGGAAAATCTAAATAGACTATAGATCTAATCAGACTCCTCAGTAAAAACACAATTCTGCCTCTTAAGGTAACTACCAGACTCACCATAACACCCAAAATGAAGCCAAGCGAAACCATTATGAACATCTCTCATAAAAAATCTCTCATAAAAAACTGCAGCCTGAACAAGACCTGAAACTATTGAGACCTGACCTCCTACACCTTTATATCTTGAGTTTGCTTGACTTTGGGGACCCTGGAAATGCAAGTTTAAGGTCACATTTTTTTCATTGCTGGAGGCATTGAAAACTGCCCTTCCACGTGGACTCTTCAGGATATGTAAGTTTACAACATAACTGTTTCAATGAGGTTATTTAAAATATTTTTTTTTTGAAACCTTCCTTTTTTTTTCTTTCTTTTTTTTTTTTTCCAAGTACTATTGAAGACAACTGGGTTCAAAACTACTGAGGTACGCAATATAAATTTGGTTTTATCCAAAGTTATTATTTGAATGATATAAAAAACTAATGCTTGGATGTATTATTTTGCAGGAGAGTATTCCACCTCAATCAATTTTTTAAGGCTGGTGAGAGTAAAATCCTTGGGCCTGATTCACATTTGGTATAGCTAATTTGACCTTAGAGAAAAAGCCTATTAATGTTGATAAAAAGTTATTCGATTTATTTACCTGAATTATAATTTTGCTTTTGATTCAAGAATTCAGGATCTCTTTTCTATGGACTATTTGCAGAAGGTTTTCCTTCCACCATTTTTTTTTGTTCAGAAGTTAAAACCATGTTTGCCATGAAAAGTTATGTTGAACTGGTTTATGGCAGCAAGCTGGCAGTGTCTTTAAATCTATGCAGAATTGTGATTATCTGACAGACTCACAATACTTTAATTCTGTACTATACTATTTTCCATAGAAGCAATATCCTCAGTGCTATTTTGAATGCCTAGAATGCTAAGTGTCTGGCTCTGGCTGAGTCTCTACATTTCAATCTGGGAACACGTAGCACATGGCCCTTGATTACTACTTTTAAATTGATCTGTGTCTGCTATGAAAATATATTGCTTCATAAAAGTCTTTCGGAGTATCAGCTTCCAAATTAATGATTTTTCTCTCAAGCTCTGACTTTGAGAGCTTACAGTACAGAACCGTGCAGTCCAGCTACTTGAATCAAATTGAAATCCAAACACCATCCATCTGCAATTCAGATCCAAATTCTTTCAGTGCGGTTGGCTCGACACTAGGTAAAGAGCAGCTGTTGTCCTGTTAAAGTGACTGTAAATAATTCTAAGTTAATGCTCAGAGAGAGATATTCACTGTGCCGCGCTGGGGACCGCTCGGTCCCCAGTATGTAGCTGGGCTCGCCCTTCAGCAGCTCCGCAGCTCTCGCTGGTGCTGGGCTGCTTTACACCAGCCCAGGGCACGTCCCTGGGGATGGAACCCCAAGGAACCTGCAGGATGGAGCCTGTGGGGTGTGATGGGCATGACTGGGAAGTGCTTCTAGTTACACAGGGACATGGAGTCCCCACAGAGAGCCCCAAACCCTGCCTTGCCATGCTGCCTGCACAGGGAATTGCATCCCTGTGCTCCAGCTCAAGGCAGGAGAGCAGGACGTCGTGAGCTGCCTCCTCCTGCTCCAACCATCTCTCATCTCCCCCACTAGAAGCCAGTTACCTTTTCTCCTGGTTTCCCTGAGGTCTGTATCAGAAACAGTGCAGGATGAGGAAAGCCAAGCTTACAGCAGAGATTCAACAAAGCATCTAAAGGAGGAATTTTCCAATGAAAAGAGATGGGTCCTAACCAAGAAGGAAGGTGCTTCTTGTTAGAGCTGTTGTATGAGAATAGCAAATGAATCATGATGTGATAGCCCTATTTGAAAAGGTGTTTTGAATGGAGCTGTCAGCAAGGATTTTAATAGCAACTCTCCGGTTTCTGCTTTATAGGGATTTATATTTTAACCACCAAAAAGAAAACGTAAGTAACAAGGAGGGATTTAGGAATTGTTTAGTGTTTGGCTGTTCAAAGGAAAAAGGGGAAAAAAAAGCCCTCCACATGCATTGCAGATAATGAAAATTGCCATTATGTTTTTTTCCTCCATTTGCTGATGCTAAACACTGTAATAATGCAAAGTCCTTATGATTTTCTAAATCTCCTCAATAAGGAGGATATTATCTACTTATTTAATTACCGAATCTCCAACGGCAAGAGCTGTTACCACCAGCAGCTCAAACTCATTCACTCAGTTCCCCTCCCTGATTAAAGGGTCTTTGCAGTATAAAGAAATCAATCAATCAAAAGCCAAAACTGCCGACAGATGACAGAACAGAAAGAAAAAAAGCACTTCAGGGACAGATTTTCAATGGCTCAGCACCCACAACTGAGATTATTCTTTTGAAACAGCTCAGCCCTCCTTTAGGCACCTAGAATAGAGCCAGATAGTTCAAAGTGCCCAACCAACACTTCTGAAAATTGGCCCCCCGACTGCAGCTATGTGTCCTACAGCTGTTGGGGCTTGCAACAGTCAACTGCAAGTCAACCCCCGGGGAGGAAAGTCATCAGCATCCCCCCTTCTGCAGGAAACGTAGCACTAATATATCACCATGCTCATCAGTGCTCTTAACGTTGTTTACTATGAGGAAAACAGAGGCTGCCAGGTATATCAACAGAAGCTATTTTTACCACATTTCCACTGAAAGAAGCAGTAGCCCTGAACTTTGATTCCTTTTGCAGCACTCAAAACCAGATGTCCATTTTGCAGCAAAGAGCTGTTACTAGTTTAAATATCAAGCTCAAAATTGAATGCTACTGTCTGTATGGCATTCCTTGGAGGTAAAGAGACATCCTCAGGTTGCAATTTTCCAAACACTGATCAGGTGAAGACTGTATCTTAAATAATAGTTCTAGAGCATTTTACAGCTTATAAAAGCAGCAATAACTTTATCTGAGAACTATGAAAGTCCAGAGGCCTTTCAGCTCATCCCTCACCTCCACAAGAAGCATTTGATGGTATTAGCATGCTACCTATTTATTCAAGAGATATACAAAAAGTTCAGTTAACAATTCGTTTCTTTGCAGCCCACAGCTGTGTAAATATTGTCTCAGACTCTCCTTTGACATCCTACTAAGCCTCAGACCTCATGTGCAAAGTGATACAAACCAAACTCAACATCTCTCTAGTCTGCTGTCGTATCCTGACATACCTAGGCCTGAATATTTTAGCTTTTCATGACAGAGCGATGATACTGGGTGACACATACTTAAAAAGAAACAGTGACCTCATTTTCTCGAGGAAGTTTTACTAAGAAGTTCCTAGATTTTAATCATGGAGCTGCATATGATGGAAGCTTTGTGAAATCACCGTGCCACAATTTGCATGACAACCTCTAAAAAAACAACCAAATCAGAGCTCTGCATTGCCTATGACTGCTACACAGTGTCACTTCTATTTTGACTAGCCCAGATGAAAAGCTGTGTTAAGTTTTAGAAACTTCTCTCCAACTCCACTTTCAAGTCAATATACATTTGAAGGCTACCTGCCTTTCCTATTTTCTCTGTGGTTGTTAAGGAGATGAAATTCTTTCTGTATGCACCAGGTATCCCTTACACAATGGGACAGAAAAATCGACATTATTATATTGCACAGTGGGTCATATTTATGAATTGCTGCATGCTCCATCAGAGATCTAAATAATGTAATGTTTTGGATAGATGCAAAGGGCCTGAATAGCTCCAGCTTCCATTGATCTCCCTTCTAAACTTCTTATGGACTGATTTGAAAAGGCAGAGCTTCCTCCAGATCAATGCAACCCAGCAAAATGATTTATTCAAGACAAAAAAGTAAGGAAAAGATTTCACAGCAATCTGACTTTCCGCCTACTCCTTTCCTCTTACCACAGAGAACTAATGCAAGGTTCAAGTCCCTGAAAATACATACCTGTAGTAGCTATTTAGGCCCACAGAGCTTAGCTGAGTTCTCTTTTAGTTCATATTGATGCACGCGATAGCTGGCTTGTACGGAAGACTTTCTCTGGTGTTTGTTTAGTGTCTTCTGTTTTAGAGATCTGTGGTGATGAGTTTTACGCGATGCACAGATCACTGCACCTCTAATTCCCAGCTGGAATTAGTGACATGCCGTCTGCCTGTCGCAATCAACGGCTGCACCAGGACACAGGCATGTGCTGGAGCTTGGGGATGCCCAGAAAAGGCCATTCTGCGGCAATCACAGCACAAAATCCTTGTGAACATGTAGCTGGACCCTCACCTAACCTGGGCTCCAAAAAGAGGAGTCAGGGCAAGGCTAGTGGGAAGTGACCCATGGTGCCTTTCAGCTGTTCTCTGGCCTCCTGGTATATGATGAATTCCCCTTTTGCCTTGGTCTTCCTTTGGCCACTTTCTGGGAATGAAGACTGCAATTCCTTAGCCTAATTTCACATTCTTTAAAACTGAGATCCACACACTTTGCAGCAAATAAATATTAAATACATAAACATGCAAGTCACTGCCTATGCTTACGTTTTCCCTCCATATAACTTATGTAGATTGCTGCCTATGTGTATAGCTCTCATTACAAATAAAACATAAAAGCCAATGCATATCCTGAAGAGCTATTTTTCTTTATTGCAACAGCATTACACAAAGCCTACTAACATAAACAAAGATTGGACTTGGCTCTTTTTGAACAAATAACCGTTTATTGTCAAGGCTTTTCAGGAGCTTTCATTTTCCTTTCTGAAAAACACCATCCGGTGCCAACCTAACAAATGTGTAACATTAAGCAATAAGCAAAATAATGGGACTCCCTGCCACACTGGTTTATAGATAACTTTAGACTGTCACAGTTGTACAAATCTAAGCTAAGACAGAAACTCAGCTAAGTAATACAGACATATTAAACCAGAAATTGACTGGGGAATCCTTTGGGGTGCATCTGCCATCTTCAAGTGCTGCAACTGGCCTGGCGGACCAGTGACGGAGGAGGCCACGTGCCGCCTTCTCCTGGTTGCTGCTGCTACAGCAGGGCTGGAGCCCCTTCCCCATGTCACCCTTGTGCAGGTCCAGCCTGGATGCCCGGACCCAGTACCATCGAACCGGCTGTGAGCAAAGCCCTGGCCCTTGGCAGGCTCCAGACGCTTGTTCAGCCAGGTGTTCCCATGCTGAAGTTATCACCAGACTCTCAAATGGAGCCCTGAGCAATCCCACAACAACCGACCCGGTAGACAATGAGCAGAGATTATTCAGCTTCCTTGTACCACGGCTAAACAGCAGCTTCCTTCC
>JAVCKT010021590.1:0-10760 GCA_032273925.1 Rhynchotus rufescens
AATTTCTTAACAGTGAGGGTGACAGAGCACTGAAGCAGGTTGCCAAGAGAGGTTGTGGAATCTGTGGCGGGTTGGACTAGATCATCTCTAAAGGTCCTTTCTAACCTCAAGGATTCTGTGATTTCAATTCGTACTTTAGCTCCTTGTTAGCACTATAGGTAATGGACACGCTTCTCTTGCAACCTAAACACTGCAGCAAACTCTTGAAATCCTCCAACAAGCTGCTAACACTATCTGAACAAAGTGTTTTTAATCCCAACAGCAGCGCTTGTCTACTGCAGTATCTTCAGCTGTCAGCCCAAAACAGCCCTGCATTCCCAGCTCTTGGAAAGTCTTACTACAAATGCTCTTTTCAAGGTCTCATAACATTTTATTTTTCAGAAGGCTGAAGGATTCCCCATGCCAACCAAGACAGGTCTCATGACAGGGCATAGAACAAGAGATTTAAATTGTAAAATGACAGAAAATCTTCTCCATGTACAAGGTGATGAAATACCCACACTGAGAAGGAAATTATTTGAAAAACAAAAGGGCAGGAGGGAAAGGTACTACAGACCACTGGTTCGCAGCATAGAATAGTGTAAGTTACAAATCAAAGACTCTTGTGGCCTTACAGAATTAATGATAGAAATAGCTTTATACATTATCAGCACTAAATCTTATTATTTAGGATTTTAAAATGAGAGAGGAAGAAGTCACTAACTGAATTGTATGCTGTTTCATAAAATAACAGAAAAGCTGGTTAAGGTGTTCAGTACATGGTCAAAATGTTACCTTCTGTGGTCTCTCTGTGCTGCTACTTGGCCCAGAAAAGTTATTTAGTCAAAACGACAAGGTCAGGTCCCTGGACTTCAGTGAGATCAAGGCTTAACTCATTTTTCCCCATCCTTTTTTTTTCTTCCTTAATTTTACATGTTTTATATTTTCCCTTTTTTATATAGGCAGCTCATAAACATTTATAAACATTTCAATGAGAAAGCGCTGAGGTTTCTCTTTCATATAAATGTGTAAGGCTACATTACACTTCCACAAAATACCATCAAAAGTGGAAATTAAGCAGACTCCAGGAGCTCATTTATCTGGGGAAGCTGATTAATGAAGCTCCAAGGGAACTGAAGTTTCAGTGAACAGCAGGAAAGTTGTTGAGACAGTGAAGAGGCTCTTGGCTTCCTTGTGCTTGCCTGTGGCTTGGCACAGCTGCTGAAATATGGATCTGTGGAAATATGTGACAGACACATCTCACTAAGCTACAGGAGCAAGTCTGTGTCTGCCCCTATAATCCAGCTGCAGCAGGTTTGGGGAAGCAATGTTAGCATGTTAGAGTAAAAACAGAGCAACCTACAGATGATTTTATTTTATTTTATTTCCTCTCTTTCTGACCAGAATCATTACTGGAACGCCTAAATGTGGTTGCCAGGCTATAGTACCTCCGTGCAAACCAGCCAAAACAGGAGGTGCAAAAATCCCAGCCCAGAGAAACTGGGAGAGTCTTGCAGTGATTTTGGTTTCCTCACTTGTCTCCTGTGGCTGGGTCCAAAAGCAGAGGACCAAAGAAAGGATGCTGGATTCTGGCCAAAACATATTTCTGTCATTCGTGATTCAGGGTGGTCCAGGCTCACCTGAGGCTAGAGGAAGGATGCCAGTTGTGGAGACTGTGATTTGCAGGTTTGAACACTGGATCATAGGTTGTGGTAAATAAAAAAAAATAATAGTCCTTAATAGTAACAAGCTGACTCCCTACAGATTGCTCCTGATTTATTTCTTAAAAAAGCAGATGAGGTTAGCATGCAGCCTGGTACTCTCCGGCTTGCAGCTCTCTGTTACTCTCTTTGGGTACCCCAAAACTGCTTGTGTACATTAGTTTGTCAACTAAATACAGAAAGGCAGTAATTTTGTGGGGCATTTATTTTTAAAGAGTATGTAAAAAAAAATCAGCTTTTCCTGACTTCTTGAAAATTCTTTCTTCTCACTTCTTTGAAGCACTGCTGAGTTCTCTTCTGTGCAAGATGACAAGACCCTGAAATCATGGGACTTACTGGAAATTGTGCAGTTCATTTGTCCCCTGTGGAAACAAAATATCCTAGAATGTCCGTGTTAGAAAGAATTTTGCAACTCTGACAGTAAAAAATCAGCATTTTTAAAGCAAAACTTTTCATTATAATCTTGATTTCTTGATTTTTTGGCTCTAGAAATAAAAGTTTTGATCTCACAGTGAGAAATTGACAGAAGCTGAGAGGGAAGTTGATCTAGGAAGCAAAGCTGCTTGCTAGCAAAGCAGCTTGCCTACATTTGAGGGAAGCAGACATACTCTGAATAAACTGTAAACCATAGAGAATAACAAAATGTACAGTATCATGCTTAAAAGAAGTAGAGGATTTAAAAATTCTTCTAATACTCTTTTTCATTTTTCAGACCTAAATTCACATTATGTCAAAATAAATACACACATGGATGTTATGCAGAAAAGGACATCTTTTTTAGTAATAATTCCCTACCTCTTAAATAAAGTACTTTAGCTATGGATGTAGGGATGAGATTAATCAACAGGAGGATTAGGACTAGATTAGATTTACTAGACAGTAAAGACTGAGCTGGGCAGTCTGGCTTTCAGCTCTGAGTCTCCACTCAGGTCTCTGCCCTGCCACCCTGTTCTGCTTACACTCTGTCACATCAGCTGCAGGAAACAAAACTAGCTCAGACAACAGATCCAACAAGTCCAGATCTGACCCAGAACTGCCTTCCAAAAGGACAAAACCTGAACCCATCCATTCGTATTAAAAAGTGTCATTCCACATCCATGCTCTCTTTTGCCATTACCTACCTACAAAGACACTGAATATGTACTGCTGGTTTTGCTCACTCTTGCAGCATACATTATGTGCATTTCAACTGCATTTGCACTGTCAGGGTTGTTTAAGGTATATCCTCTGCTCTATCAGAAGATGTTATTAACATGCAGAACTCTCTCTTGATATTTCGTTCAATGCCAATATGTGATTTTGATTCAAATGAAGGCAACATAGAGAAACTTTTCCAAAGGATTTGCCTGTGCCCTATGCAATCATCAGATTTGCATTCTTCTTTGTCTCTGGTTTCTCTCAGCAGCAAACATTTTTCACATTTAAAGGACTCCTGTCTTGAAGTGTGGTTATTTGCATTTCAGAAGAATCTAACTGATGTCCCTGAAGTAAAAGATGCAAGACTTAATGGAATCTTCTTAATGACATAAGTTAGCAAAAATTCTGACTTATCTTCCAATTTCCTAGTCACGTACACAACTCAGTAAAGCAAATGTCAACATTAAAGTGGAGGCAAGTGATTGGCTCAATGCTTGGTGGCATCCAGAGAGGATTTCTCCACTGAGATAACATCCTTAAATAAATCCTTGAGTAGAAAAATAGATATTGTTAACGGAAAAAAAAAAGAGCACGAAAAATAGCATAATCAGCTCATATTGGTCTGATCTGAAGATATAGTTTCAAATTTATCCTGAATCCTTTGTACTATGTAAAGTACAAATATAAGTATGGAAAGATTGCCCACATCAAAACTCTCATGAAGGTTTGGAGAAAGGATTAGTATTTTTTCAAGGCAGCTTGGTTCAGTACAGGGCATGTAGGGTACATTGAGAATACGCTTTTTAGGTCAAGCATGGGACTGCACATCACATGAGAAACATCAGTCTGACAGCAGAACATCTGCTTTAGAAATAACTTGGGATGTTATCTGTGGAGAGATGGAAACTGAGAGCATGAGGAAGGATTTATCTGTGGGTCACAAGAGACACGCAGTCCTTAACTCAGTGATGGAGCACACTTCTGAGCAATTGCTTTTCCTCTTATTGCACTTTGCCCTGGAGTGTGAAAGTGTGAATACTTGACCTCTATTTCAAACAAGAGAATGATTGTATTCTATCTGTGCCATGGGCTTTTTCATATGATGTGATAGGAATCTTTGCAAGCTGGAGGCATTTGCAACCAAATTGCGTTCTAGTATCTTTTTCACATGCTGAATGAAATTGCAGATCATGGCTGAGTCTCTGGAAGTGAAACACAAGAATACAACCCCAATTCTGTACACACTACGTGAGCCGTAATTAAAACCTGGCCTTCAGCAGGACCCAGATCATGCAATAGACTACGAAGATCACAAGCTCATAACAGAGAGTGATTCTGGGGATAATATTAATGCTTTGCTCCTTTTGCTGGAGCATTTAGTCAATCAATCTTCTAATAATATAGCAGGGGGTATTCAAAAGAAAACACACTCAGAGAACCAGAAAAGTTAGTTTTGTCCAAATCCTTGTTTTATACCATTTTTGAAAGCATCTTCACTGTTTTCCCTATTTTTTTCTCCTATTTTATAAGGAAACTTCTTGTTGAGACAATGTTTTATTGTACCAGGATATTTTATTTTGATAGTATACTTGTGGTCAGACACAGTGTAGTAGAAACCCATACAAAGACACTACACAACTGGCCACAACCAGTGTCTGCAAGCAGAAATTTGTTTTCCAGAGTACATCTGCTTCACTCAGTTCCTCTGAAGTATGATCAGACTATAAATCTAATATCCTTCATATTTTCAGGCTTCTAAACCAGGGTACGTATCTTCTGGAGTTCTTGAATATTTACACTCAACTTTAAAAATGTGTGTATTTTAAATAATTTGACAAGATAAATTTAAGTTTGATTTATATATTAAAAATATTTCTATATGTTTTAGGTCTGTAATTTAAGCCATCGAATACCAGGACTAAGGAGAATATATTTCTCAAAGAAGGCTCTTGACATTTCTTTTCATGCTATATATTCTAGAGTCTTCAGAGCTAAATAGCTTTTAAAAGAGTAAGAGAAAGCTTGAATTACCACATTTTAAATTGCATGGGGCGCTGTTTATAGGAATATGCTTTTATTTAGTAAGATAAGTCATGTGTTTATTGAATTACATATAATCTTTTGGTAAGTAGGACTCTATGAGTTTTGCTTTAAAAGTCAACTTCTATGGTGTTAATACTCTCTTGAAATGCAGTGAAAAGCTTTGTTAAGTGGCAGAAATGATGATCAAGTGTATTCCTTGCATATTCATAAAACCTGGTTTATTTTCAAAAAGAGACACTTGTGCCAAGATCATGAAAGAGGAGTATGAATCTTTGGCTATTAAATGCTACTGAAGAGCAGCAGAAATCTTTGGTTATGTGCCCAATGTTTTATGTCTATATCTTCTCAATCATCATTAGTCCCTAACTCTAAAGTTAAATACTCAATAGACAATCATGTGTTTTGTACTCAGAAATTATAGCTTGTAAGCCTCACTTTGCAATACAGAGTTTTACCCAGTGCACTGAGCTTCTGACTTTGAATTTGTCTTCTGATCAGCTGGGAAGGGAGTTACATCAAAGTTCTTAAACCCTGCAGTCCTTGAAGTGGAAGATACTAAATCTTAGTCTTTTGAAAAATACACAGTGACCAAAGCCTGTTGCTTTCATGTATTTTATGGTATATTAAGGGGTAGCTGACTCTTTCTATTAAAGGAAGAAAAAAAAAAAAGATTTTTTTTGCTTGCAAGATGATCAAATTATTTGCCTCACCTGCAGTCATAATTTCTTACACTGTGAAGGGGCAAATCCATGTGAAAGCAGTGAGGATTGTTGTGGCCTTTCACCCACCTCTCTCCTGACCTTGGCAAGGCGATGGGAAAGTCAGTCCTGGGGTGTCGGAGAAAAGCTCTGCCATTAGACTTTGAGACTCTTCAATATTCATCAGGAAAGTTGTTCTGAGACATTTCTTGCAGGACAAGGAGGAGGGGTCCCCAGTAGCATTTAGGATGGGGGAAAGGGCAGCCACTGGGTGCTGATGGATGTTTCTGGGCCAGCATCAGACCTTCTCAGCAGCTTTTCTTGGCTTCTTTTTGATCACTGTAGAATACAGTTATGATTCGTGACAAGATATTAGTAAATTCATGTGGGTAAATATTTAGTTTTCTTCAGCTCTGTGGAAAATGATTAGGCAATGAGCAGATTGTGACTAAGTACAATTAATAGTGCTGGAGTGCACCTTCACAGAAGAATAAATACAATAATTACTGCCTTATTTTATCAGGTGTGTAGGATTTTTTCTAGGTATAATGGCATTCACGGAGCAGAATAAGATGGCATACAAAACATAAGTAAAATCCCAGGAATTTACAACTTTGGAAGAAAAAAATTCTACTTTGAGATCAAGTTTTTTTCCTGACTGAGGGAAAGCTCTTCGCTTTTTAAAAACTTGGATTCAGAACAGATTTTGAGCACTGGGACAAGGAGAAAATAAACTGTAGGGACTTAATCCTTCACCCCTGAGTGTGGGTCTCAGAGGAGAACAGGCTGGAGTTTAAAAAAACCTTGAAACCTTTCAAGTGAAATAGTCTGTGTTTGGCCAAGAGTCCAAAGACTGAAACCTGCAATAATGGAGGATATTGGAGAAGCCCAAAGGTAAGTTTCCACCAGTTCATGTCAGTAGGTATGGAGGACAACTGAGCTGTTGTTGGTTGATAATCCCACATTAGTTGTTGATGTTGGGAAATAATCTTCTATAATTGGAGACCAAGGCTCTGGCTCTTTTTAATGCGTATGGAAATCCAGTGATCACTGTGGTGCTCTCCACAGCTCGCTGACGCCGTCAGCAGCACATGCTCTTGCATTACTCAGTCGTGAAGGGAGCTGTTCTGTAATTGCTCCTGCGCTTTCCTGTGCAGTGTTAGAGCACTCAAGAAGCACTTCAAAGGTGCTATTGTTTTTTTTAAAACGTATTTTATTGTTAAAAAAGGAGCTGAAGCCTTCTATGCTAATGGATGCCGTTCAGCATTTGTCTTGGATTTTAATTGGTCTATTAACAATACACTCAACAAAATGAAGATTTTGAACAAGGTTAGCTAACACCCAACTAATTACTGCTCAAGTGTGGGTAAATCCTGAGTCACAGATGGTTCCTACCAGCAAAATCCTTGCAACGTGCAGTCCCTCAGCATCCCCACACCACACATCTGTGCCAACCCTATCTGTAGCGGGACAGTGGTTTGGGAAAGGGAATATGCTACCGAGGCAGGCCAAAGTGATGTCCGTCTTTCCATACTTGGTCCACAATGTTAACAGCTAGAGTAGGGAAAGGGCTGGAGTGCCCTGAAACCAGCCTCTCATGGGCCACCGGGAAAAACCAGGCAGGATCGCGTGGGCCGGGCTCCATCCATCTGCCACTACCTCAACCGTGGTGATGATTCATTGCTTTTAAGACACTCCATGTTGAAGGAGCACAGAACAGAAAAATTAGCAGGTGCGATGTGAGGAAAAAACAGAAAATATAATTTAAACCATAAAGGAGGTTCTAGAACTACCAGGAGAGGCAGAAAGAGTTTCTTTATATATATGCATAGATTTTTCATGCATTAATTCTGCAATATCTTGTGATGACTTAAGATAATTCTGGACCCACAAAAAAGCCTCTGAGTTATATAGAAATCTATTGTACAGAAGGTGATATTTGAGAGTGAAAGCTGTTATTCAACCAGAAAGGACCTTTTGTAATTTAAATAAGCCTGAATATGCTTGAAAAAGCATATACTTTAAACAGAAAGGGCTCGGAGTCTTTTCTTAAAGGCACACAAAACTTTAGCTGATTTAGTATTAAAAATGCAGATTTTTTTCCCGAGACTAATTTTCATGGAGAAGATGGGCACAGCCCTTCTTTCTTCTCCAAATAGGCCTTTACAAATGTTTAAAATGTTCATTTTTGTGTCTGTTTTCTGAAGCCTTTATATATTTTCTCCCCCTTATAAAGTCACACAGAAATTTCAAAGCAGTGCATTTCTTTCACTTAAATTGACATAAGATAATTTCAGATGAAATCTTAAGAAATGTAAAGTTTTTTTCTTTACTGAGGGCTGTGTCATTTTCTTTTCTTGAGCATGCGTGCACACTATCAATGTTCTAGTCGTAAACTTTTTTGTCTATATTAACTTGAAAAATAAGTTTTCCTTCTGTTCCAGCTCTCATTTGCGAGGAAAAGAATAATGGTCTCCTCAGACTGTCTGTCTTTCCCATTGATTCATGTGTGCTGATTAGATTTATAATGACTGTGATGACAGCTTAGACTAAGACTGAACTTAGTCTTTACTGAAGACTCAAACCAATCTAGGAACATATCACATGATGCTGTCTTTACATCTCTCCTTGTCCTGGCCCCTTAAAAGTAAAACATATGGCATGCATCTATTTCCATTAAGCAAAATAAGTCATCAATTACTTTGTTTAACTCTACCCATAAAAGAGAACAAGACTTCTAAGTCTTCTTTCTTTCTTGCCTCCTCTAAGATCACCGTAGAGGTCTCAAACACATGTTATATTTGGACGTTTTAATCAGTTCAGTTAATAGTAGAGCTAAATTATGGTAGTATAATCATAAGAATAAAATAGAAGAAAGATGGGTAAAGGCCATATTGATGTTTCCTGAATGCTTTAGCTAATTGTGATAGTACTTCCCATTGCTGCCTGCTGAACAGGATGGTCTTTGGGTTTTCAGAAGCGACCTGAGGCTGTTGACCTTCTATAGTTTTGCACAAAGACTTGAACTACAGGTCCATTTTCCCCTCATACAATGATAGAAATAAACACTATGAAATCACTGGCTTCTGCTGATTCTTCTATTTTCTCTTCTATTGTCTCTTCTATTGTCAAACAGCCTTGGGCAGCCAAGATACAAGCTGCTCCCCTAGGAACCACTACTCTTATGCCAATATACATTAATTTGTCCTCAGTGAAGTTCCTCATTACCGACATAGCATTGAGAAATCACACTGGGTCAATTGTCTTCAGCAATGTTTTCCTTTGTTGCTGGATAGATAGCATATCCAAGGTTTTATTTAATAAAGTCAGCAAGCATAACATAAACCAGATGGACTAAAATTTGTTGACAAAATGGCTAGGTTATTTTCAAGGACACTGATTCATGGTCTTCCAATGAAAAATAACATTGAACAGATTTATTGTTGTTGAATAGGCAGGAGAAAAGCTAGGGAAGGTTGATTTACCTAATGTCATTTTTTAATTTTAAAAGCCTTTTACTGGTTATCAGAACACCTTGAGCTAAAAGCTAATTTTGATTGTTTTAGAACTTGTTTTAGAATTACAGAATTGTGTAAGTTGAAAGAGACCTCTGGAGGTCATTCAGTGCAATCCCCTGCAACAAGCAGGACCAAGGTTGCTCAGGCTACTCAGAGGCATCTCCACTTGGATTTTGAATGTCTTCAAGGACAGAGAATTTATAGCTTCTTTGAGCACCTGTTTCAGTGCACCATCCCCTTGGTGCCATTTTTATTTGTGTGTGTGATTGGCCCTCCTTTCCTTCCAGTGTGCAGCTCTGAGCACAACATGGCTTTGTCTTCTTCAAGACTACATTTTAGGGAGCTAAAGAGAGCAATAAGCTTTCCTGTTAAAGGTTCAGCAAATCTGATTCTCTCATGTCTCCTTATCCATCCGGTACCCAGGTCCCTAATCAATTTAGTGGTCCCCCGGAGGACTGTCTCCAGTATGGCAATGTCTTGTGCTGAGGAGCACCAACCTGCACACTCATTTCACAAAATTTTCACTCTTTCTTCTACTCCTCTCCTTACCCCAGCCCAAAGCCCACATTCCCAAAAATCACAAAAGCAAAAGGAAGTGCTAGATTTTGAAAGTTCTTTGTGCTGGCAGTTACAGGCAATCCTCCTTTTGCTATACCTGATATCATACTTCTGATACTTAAGAGCCTATATACCCTTTATACATCTAAATTTGTGAAAGATGGTGCTCCTGGGTTGGAGTCAATCATTCCCAAAAGATCTAGACTGGCGAGTATTGCCTTCAGTATCCCCTAAACACCATAGAAAGAGGGATGAAGGCTGTCAAGACAATTTTCCAAAGGTAGTATGAGTTGAGAAGAAAGAAATGCAGGGGTGACCAATTAAAGAAGGTTTCAGTTTCAAGCAATTGTTTATCTTAAGGTTACTTCTTTTGTGAAGCCAGGATAGATGGAACTTTTTCTCCAGGACATGTATGTCAGAAAAATATTCAAGGGTTCAAGCTGAGAGGAAAATATCTTTTCCGTTTTGTTGGGGTTTTCACAAATTCTATTTGCATTTTTTTATTTAGCTATAAATATAAATTATGCATTTTTCGATAAGCAAAACAAAACACAACAAAACAGAGATATAAATATCTTGTTGAAGAAAGTCCTGGAGAATTTTTAAACAAAAGATCCTCCAAAAAAAACCAGTTAGTTTCTATTATGTTCTTTAACAAATTTTCCCAGCATATATATGTTAAAATAAAACAGTGCCATTTCAAAAGGAACAGCTTTTTTATTTCAAGAGATCGGGAGATCTGATCAGGAGAGAAGTACTCCTCCAATTTGTTACCAGAGCAAAAGCAGAAGAAATAGCAGTTCTTCTCCCTCCTTGGGAGGTGCAGGGAGGCCGTAGGGTTGACAAGCCCTTATCTTTGCTGCTGCTCAGTAACACGACGTCCCTTGCAGAACGAGTTCCTCAAGTAAAGAGCTACAGCAAGCCAGGTAAGCTGGGGGACGTCGTGCAGGCATGCAGCTATTAACATTTGTGCAGCTTCTCAAATCTAATATCGATTAGGCTTACATAGGTAATCAAACAGATGAGATGATATCTTTGCCATAAAAGCTTGATGTTGTTGAGAAAGCCAGGACATTAGCAGTCATCTGATGTTTTCCTCTGTTTGA